>PVKS010003986.1:0-46451 GCA_004027875.1 Aplodontia rufa
TGGGTATGGCCAAATTTTTATACAAAGTTCCAAGAATAAGAGAAAGTCATGAAATGTAAAGCTATGGTATTAGGATTCAAATTTCAGTCCTCTCATTTATTAACTGAAAACTCTGAGGAGTTCAGCTATCTCAATGGAATTACAATTTCTTAACCTCTAAGATAGGGAAGATTCTCCTTGCTTATTTTGTAAGGTTTTGGGGAAGTGGAAATGGGGTAATAGATGGGAAAGTACTTTGCACACTGATATATGTGAACAAGAAATATGATTATCCAGAAGGGCTGATGCTCTAAGTGGGTTGGATAACTGAATAACTAATCAAATTTTTACTGAGCATCTAGTATGAAAGGAATGTGTTAGACTTTGCTGTTGATGGTACAGTTTATAAGGTTGAGTTACAGCCTTCAGGGAATGATTAAGACCAATTGGCAAGAAATTCTAAGCAAAAGGTATAGCATGATTAAAATATGCTTATTAGGAAGTTATTTGGACCTTGGTGATTTATTTGTTCAGTAGAGGGTTTGTAGAAGAGAGGAGGGGAAAAAGGTTGAACAGGTGGGTTGGGACTGGAACATGGAATCTGTTGGGTGCTTTAAAGTGAGCTGACAGTGGGGAGCTCTAGAGGAATTTTAATAACAGAATGCCACGATAAGAGGATTTGTAGCATGATAGCAGTGTGCAGGATGAGCCAGTGTCTTCTGTGGGCCTGCAGTGATGAGACCATGTAGTTATGGTAATGATTCGGTTGCAGTCATAGAGCTTAAATAATAAGCGATAGCAGTAAGAAAATGAAGACAGTTTGGCTAACACATATTTCTAGTGGCACAAGACATTTGACTTATTCTTTTCACTTACTCATTAATTCTTTCAACAAACACTGCTTGTACTCTCTGGTTGCTACATTCCAAGAAAAGTACTGGGGACAGAGGAAAATTACATGATGCCCTTGCTCTAAAGAGCAAATGAGAGTCAGCTCTTCTTTTCTGCAGATAAGGGATGGATTCGGAAAGATGGCCAGTTCAGGCTGAAGGAGTAGGTGTATAGGAACACGTTTAAAATTGTAAGTAGTTCGTGAACACCATCTTCCAGGAGGGTCATTAAAGTAGTCAGTGGTGAGAAGGGACGTGTTTGACAGACTAAATTTAGTCTTTATTCTGTAAGGAATGAACTTTCATTAAACTCCCATAAGAGAAACATTAAGAAAATTTGAGTTTTAGGAAAATTTTCTGGTGACAATGGAGAGTTGGGGATTGAGAACTTGCCTAGTGGTAAGAGAGGCTCAGTTAGGAGACCATGGCAATGGTCCAAGTGAAAGGCGAATTGGCCCTAGGGGTAAGTGGGGATGGGGAGGAAAGGGAAGATACGAAAGATGTTGAGAAGTTGAATTAATTAGACGAGGGCACTAATTGGATGTAGAGAGTGAGCAAAGAGTTTATGATCCAGATTTATGGTCTGAGAGCTGGTGGGCTGCCAAGGAATGAAGTCCAAGTTCCATGGTCTGGCTTCTTCTAATCCATGTGGGCTGATTTTACCTTGCAGTTCCTTACAATTAAAGGTATGATCTTAACCTCTCAATCTTACAGAAACAGATTTATTCCATCTGTTGTAAGAGGACTATCTGTGGTCGGATGATCAATGCGATTGCCCTGGTTAGTTCCTTTCTCATTCATCAGAATGTGGCTGCTCATGGGTGTGCCTGCCTATTCTTCCAGAATGCTAGCAGAGAACAGAGTAGAGTCAGACATCTTCTGCTGGGCTCACACATTTCTGCGGCTGATCCATGCCAAGGATGTTTTTGAAACACTTTAGCACCTGTTGAGTTTGGAAGCTATCATTGAAAATGGTTGCCAGTCTGGGAAGCATTTACTTGGGGAGAGCCAGTAGGGAAGGGTCAAGTCAAGTTGGTTAATAGCTGAATTTCAGAAGCATAGTGGACAGTCTGGGCTTGATTGGTGCAGAACCTTGGCAGCGAAAACAACAGAGAAATGGAACAGAGATTAAAAGGTGTGGGCAGAACACGTACAGGAAATCTGAGATTGGACTGTGTGTTATGGGGGACACCATGAACCATGATGTCATATGTTGAATCTCTAATTTATTACAGCAAATCTCTCTGTTTCTCAAGTGGTTCCTTTTAAGCAGGGCAAAAGATAGAAAGCTTTTCAGTGTCAAGGACAAAATATCCCAGTGGACATCATTTCAGGGTATTAGCAACCATTTGTGGAATCTTGAATGGAATGCTGTAATTGCTGGTAATTCTTCTTTAGGGAAAATGAAGCAGTTGACACAATTGTAACAGGCCTTGGAAATAGAATTCCATACCCCTTTCCTTTAATGTTTACCACAGAGGGTAAAATTTCAACATGTTTGAACTTTGACCTTTAATGTAACTTCTTAAAAGTTGTCCATGATGTGAATGAAAAGAATAGCATAAAGATGGGTATGCCTCTTGGAGCTTAGGGGAAAGTCCTTCATTGTATGTTCTACAGAATGAAAGCAGGAGTGAGTTTTCACAGCTGAGCTGGTATCCCAGAACATTGTGGGGTACATGTAGAGTCTCCATAAAATATTTGTTAAATGAATGAGTGAATGAACATCACAGGTGTGGAAAGCCTAAAGAAGTCTAAAATGGAATCTAAAGAGCCACCATATTGAAAGGTGTCTGAAATGGAGCTGGAGTTGGAGTAGACTTGAGGAATCTGGGGCCAGGGAAAGAAGAGGAGTAAGGCAGATCAAATGCAAAGGAGGAGGGAAGGCAGCCGCAGAATCAGGTTTGGTTGCATAGGGCGGGAAGTGGGTGCTGATGTGTGGCAAGGTCTGCTGGGTTTAGCAGGACAGAAACATGGTGTGAGCGCCGGTATTTCATCTTTGGCCTTAAGAATGGCCTATCAGGGAGCCAGTTTTTCTTAATGATTGAAAATTTTCCAGAGGAGAAACACCTCTCAAGCTACTTATCTTCTGTCTCTTTCCAGAATAAGGAACCCTGCCTTACACTGCACAGTTTTTGTAAAGCTCTTAGCTTTTGTGAAATATAACTGAAAGGGGAACTGATATTTATGAAGAGGTGACCCAGATCTCGCTAGGCATTTCCTGGGTGTCTTATGGCTCATCATTTTCAGTGTTCAAACAGCTTTCCCTGCCATTTATGAAGCACTTACAATCTGTCTGGTACTGTCCAAAGTGCTTTGTGCATTCTATTCTTTTAATTCTCACAAGAGTCCTGCAGATTAGAAATTATTATCTGTCTTTTTTACTGACGAGGAGTCTGAAGTATAGAGAAGCTAGATAAGTTGCTCAAGGTCGCACAAGAAGCAGGTGGCGAGGGTGGGATATGAATGCTAAATTTGTTTTATTTCCAAGTCCTTGGGAATAACAGTACATAGCAGTTCACTGGAGGAGCTGAGATAGGGAGCAGAGCCCAGCTGCCCACGCTCTGTAATGATGTCCTCTGTGTCGTCCTGTAATTGTGTTAGCCTCCAGCAGATGACCAAGTCCTGCCTCTTGTAGGCCCTCAGGCCCCCAGTGCTTCTCTGATGATCTTGTGTTTCATGTTTCACATTCATGCTCCTCACTTGTAAGTTTTTTTCCTACCCAAAGAGAAAATGGTTTAAAGAATTGCTTTTACTAAATTTGATCCCTGGCTTGGCTTGTTTGGTGGTGCTTGGCTTCTTTGGCAGGCTTACTTTTGTAAAGCACAAAAATAGCTTAATGTTGGTTTAAGAACTGATAACTCTAGTGCCATTTTTTACTATAGAAAAGGACACATTTAAATTCAAGATTAAATGCAGTATTTGAAGAACCAAGACAAAATGACTTCATGCCTATGCATCAATATTATTATTGGAGGGGAGCAAAAGATTTTGAATGCTTTAGTTAGCATGGGATGAGATAGAAAATAAATAGTTGTAGGAGGAAATCACATCTGTCCACCTGAAAGACCACAGGATGCTTTTTTGTTTAAAGATAGTTGTACACAAACTGGTATCCACAATGACAGCTTGACAGCAATCAAAATCATTTCAATGTACTCTGTGTGTAACATCTTACAAAGATTTTATTCCCAGTTAAAATAAACACTTTTTTTCAACTCAAAAAATCAAGCTGTGATTATCTGAAAGTCATTTATAACTGAAAGCACATTTCTGATAATTTTGTATTACTACATACTACATACTATTTGTATTACTTGGATATTCATTTGGCAGGAGAAAGTCATTGCTGACATGTTCCGTGAAAGTTCCTGCGCACGGACTTTCTCCTTCCATTCCTACTTTCATAGCTCTGCTTTGACCTGTTTCTCCTCCTAGACTGTATCATGGGCTCCAAGATAGTCTTCCTAACAATGATCCTCTCTAGTTCAATCTCCACAATGAAGCATGAAGGATCTATGTCATTTATTTGATTATGTCACAATCCTGTTTAGAATCCACCAGTGCCTCCGTGCAAGCATTACTGATGCTTATCAATATTTTCAGTTGTTTTCTTCTTCTATAATGTGAAATATATTCCTTTATTTTAAACATGGCCATGTGATTTGCTTTCCCCAAAGGAATGTGAGTATAGGTCACATCCAGGTGAAAGCTCCTACTACAGATGAAATTGTGTGCTCCCCTTCATACGTTGAAGCTCTAACTCCCTGTGTGACTGAATTTGGAGACATAGTGTTCAAGAGGTAATTAAGGTTAAATAATATTAAAAGGGTGGCAAACTCATTAAATTGGACTGTGGCCTTATAAGAAGAGGATTCTCTCTTTCTTTCTCTCTGCCAGGCAAGTATATAGCAAAAAGTTGGTTTTTTGCAAACCAGGATAGAGCCCTCATCAGAAATGACATGTTTAAGCTATCCAGGTTTGGTACTTTGTATTGCAGCACAAGCTAATAGAAGTCCCTTTTGATGACCTCCAAAGCTTTGTGTGGACATAATAGCATCATAATGTGACTCCTGTAGTTCAAGTTCCTGAGTGTGGTTGATGGAATAATGACCCTCCACAAACGTTCATGCCGTATTCCCTGGTATCTGTGCATGTTACCCTGAATGGTGAAGGAGAGTTTGCAGGTGTGATTAAAGTTATGGACCTTGACAAGGGATCAGGGGACAGGAGAAGGGAGTAGAGGGATATGGCGGGGGGTGGGAGATCTGTATTGAACAAGTTGTATTGCTGAATTGTGTGCATCTAGGAATATGTGATAACTAATCCCAACATTATATAAAACTCTAATGCACTAATAAAAATATATATAAAAATAAATAAATTTTAAAAATTAAAAAAAAGTTATGGACCTTGAGATAGGGAAATTGTCTGGGCTTATCACTATAGGTTCAATCTCATCATAAGTCCATGGAAGCAGAGAACTTTTGGGCTAAGGTCAGATGGTGATATGACTATGGAAGATGGCCAGACAGATGCTTTGAAGATGGCAGAGGGAGCCCAGGAATGCAGGAAGTCTTCAGAATGTGAAAAAGGCAAGGAAATGGGCACTCTCTACAGCCTCTGAAAATTTAGAAAGCAGCCTGCTTAAATCTTTATGGTAGCTCAGTGAGACTCATGGCAGACTTCTGAACTGCTGAAATGTAAGATAATAAATTCATGTTGTCTTAAACCACTAACTTGTGGTAATTTGTTACAGCAGCACTGGAAAACTAATACATTGGGTATGATAGATTGAATAAGTGGTCCAAAATTTTCCTTTTTTTTTTCTCATCCATATGTATACTAGATAACATTGCAGACTCTTCCACCAAGAGGTGGAAGCTTTTCTTCTTGCTTTGAGTCTGGATTGGTCTTTCTTCCCCTTTCAGAATGTGAGTGATTGAGGTGATCTGTTCTTCTCCCACCTCATAAGCTGAATGTGTGTCTGAGTTGATGGTGGTGGTGGAGAGAGGTAGTTCAGTTCATTCACTTAGCCTCCTTCATTCCTAGGTCTCTAGTCTAAAAGGAGCCATAGGACAGAACCTGATGAAAAGACCAGTTCATCTCTCCATCCCTTCCAGTGTAGAGACTACTAAATCTTCTGGGTCCATTGTCCATACAATGATCATCTGGACTCTGAATTGTTTCCCTTGGATTGGATTTAGCGTTTTCCAAGTATATAAGAGTGAACTAAATAAATGATTCTTATAAAGATGGATTGTGATAGTACCCAGTGGAATCACATCCCAATAAATTCATCAGAAATTAAAACCATCATTAATTTGAAAAATCTATTTAATACAGCTAACTTTCTGAATGCCATTACTTAATGTACTGTGTACTGTAGAGTGCTGGGCATTTACCTTCTTGATTGTGTGACACTGACTGGAGCTGTGACTTGCTGCCGCTACCCATCGTCTAGAAAGTTTGTCAAGTATATGACACATCATTAGCCTGGAAAAAGATCAAAATTCATAGTATGATTTCTACTGAATCTCTGATTTAAACCGGTATCCTTGGTACCATTTGTAAAGTGGAGAACTTGTGAGTTGAACCATTGTTAAGTTGGGGATCATCTGTAACGTTTTGTGCTGATCTGTATTTGCTGTTCTTCTTCAGGGCATATGAAGAGATTAAATTTCTCTGAATCCATGGAAAATATGGCATGTGATTTGTTCTGGCCAACAGATTGGAAGCTGAAGTAATACAGATTGGTAGGAGCTAAGCATTATTTGGTGTGATAATAGTACTTTCTCATCCTACCAAGGTGATTAGGGAGACACGTTAAGTTGGAAGTGCCTGGCTTGCTGAGTCACTACTAACAACCACAGAGGTTTGAAGCTTTCAGAAGCTGTGTTAAAGAACCCAGTGCATCCAAAAATTCATAAAGTACATAAATTTCAGCATTTTAAAATAATTGCTTTAACTTGGAGTCATATGGGGGAAAAGTTATGTATTGAATATATTCAATACATAACATATAATAAGAAAGGTAGGGCAGAGGCTGGAGTGGTGGCTCAGCGGTTATGGTGCTTGCCTGGCATGCATGAGTATGCGAGTTCAAACCCCAGCACCATGTACACAATGAAGTGTCCCAGGAATCAAAGTCACATGAAAAACTAAATAAAGATTGCTTCTTTCTCTCTTTCTCACTGTCCCCTCTTTTTTTTTTTTTTAAAGGTGGGGCAGTATAAAAACATATATTGTGAAAAAATTTTAACTAATTAAAGCAAAACTAAAATATACAGATGAGAGTTTAATGTATCTGGGATACTCATTTATGTAGAAAGGGAGATTCTCAGGTGATTCATTCATTCAATAGGTGATGGGTAGACAAAGTCTGACCTGAGGGCCAAATTGGGCCACCCCCATTTATTTCTATATTGTCTATGATTGCTTTGAGACTACAGTGCACATTAGCAGCATAGTTGAGTCTTTACAACTAAGACTACATGCCTGAAAAGCTGGAAATATTCAATCTCTGGCTCTCTCCAAAAAGATGTACTGACCCCTGCATTAGATAATTACTGTGGATCTTTAGTGTGCCAGGTGCTTTGCTTCAAATGTCACTAGAGCCATCAATGTCCACTTCTTTGTGGCCCCATAGAAAACAGCATCAGAGAGCTGGTGCAGTGGTTCAGCAGTTTGACTGCTTGCCTGGCATGCGTGGGGACCCAGGTTCAAACCCCAGCACCACATATATAACTAGGTGTCTGAGAAATAGAGGCCAGATAAAAAATAAAAATAAAGTTGATTATCTTTTCTTTTTTCTCTCTCTCTACTCCCTCCCTCTATCTTAAAAAAGAAAGAAAGAAAAAGACATCAGAGCATCCTCCAAAGTGGACATCAATGAGAAGCTGCTCTCTGGAGTAGGGCAGATGGGATCCTCTGACTGGTGGCATACTCTGTACATGTTATAATGCTCAATGGCTCAGCCCTACACTTTGAGAATGAATAAGGATGCGGCAGTAGGAAACTACCCAAGGGCTAAATGCTGTTATGTGGTCTCTTACAAGTTCCTGAACTTCCTAGTATTTATTTCTAAAAAAAATGGTCCAAAGTCCATTTTAGAGTTAAATATCCCACTGAGGTTTAGGCTTTGTTTCTGAGTGACAAGCCACTATGTTAGTTGACGTCTTCAGGCCATCCTGATCCCCCAAAGAAGTTGCGCATCAGGTTTTACTTCTTTCCTAATGGACTCCACTTTCCTGAGGTGAGAAAGAGACATTTTTTTCAAAGGAAACAGACCTAAACAATAAGCAATAATAACAATAGCAACTGCACACAAGAGCTGCTTCTGGCAAATGCATAACAGCTGGAGAAGCTGAGGGCCTCTGACCTTAACCAATCATTATCTCCAGAAATGCTTCACACAGGGACAGCAAGAAAATGCAAAGAAAATCAGTTGTGTATACACATTCACATACAAAACAACACACAATTAAGGAAAAAAAAAGGCTCTTAACACCAAGCAGCTTTTCATTGTAGATGCTAATTTTTGCCTTGAGTCTTTCTCATTATGAAAGACCAACATAGCACTTTATAAAGAAACAAAACTTTTTTTTCAACCTTTGGTAGATGCATAATTAGGAATATCATATGAAAGATGGCCCCATACAAGGTTCACAGAGGCCTCATTTTTTAAGACTTGGGAGAATTTGGAATTACGATAGGCAAATTCATATGTGTTAATTAGAAATTCAGCAACTGCTTTTATAGACATGCTGAGAACTTCTAAACTATCTAGAAATTATTCCATGGGAGTGATCTCATTTTATCTGTTTCCTAGAGCTTTCTAATTTGAGGAAGAAAAGAACAATGGTGGGGCAACCAATGAGTTAAATCTAGGATAAAATTGGCCCACGGCCTTAGCACAAGGCACAAGGAATATTTTCTGCCGCTGGTAACATTTCTCAAGCTGCTGTTGGGAGGGATCTGGAGATTTCTCTCAAAGATGCCTGCCAGGCACTTGCCCTTTATTTATATTGAATTTTTTCCTTCTCTTGTTTTCTGTAATACTCTGAGTTCGCAACCTAGTTAAGTTTCAAAATAACCCATGAATGTGAAAAGCTGTATTGTATATATGTAGGAAAATGCATATAAATGTAGGTTCTTTAACTCTTGGTAAGTAATCCGTGTTTTTCTTCTTCCATAAGTGTCCCCAGTGTCTAACACAGATTGTGGCATATAGTAGAAACTGGATACCTATTTGGTGAACGAATGAATGGATTTCTCAATTCAACTTGACATAATTTACTGCAATGGTCACTTTTTTAAATAAGTTTTTTTTTTTTTAAAGAGGAAAGAGGGGGAGAAAGAGAGAGTTATTTTTATTTTTTTATCTGGTTTTTGTTTTTCCTCCACTTATTGTATATGTGGTGCTAGGGATTGAACCAGGGTCCTTGAACATGCCAGGCAAATGTTCTACCACTGAACCACCTCTCCAGCCCTTACAATGGTCAGTTTCAAATAATGATCACCTTTTTATGTATTCCTTTTTTATCTAGGGAAGAAAAGAGTTCTGTCTAGAATCTTCACCTCAAGTGTGGGATGAACTGTAGTTCAAAGTATAATGTGGCATCTTGAGTATAATGGCATAAGGTTTCCTATCTTCCCATAATTTAAATATTATTTTGACTAATATCTCTTTATTACCCCAGACTGAAGTATCTTCTTTCTCTCCCTGCATCACTTTTTGTTCTTTAGAATATTCACTCTTTCATTCATTCAAAGATATTTACTTATGAATTGAAAACATTTTAGCATTTTTAAATTTTTCTCTTAAAGAAGATTTTAAGTGTACCATTTACCATATTAATGATGTTGGGCAAGTTATTAAACTTAGCCTCAGTTTCCTTATCTGCAAATGGGAGTGGTAATAGAATCTATCTCATGAGATTGTTATAAGGATTAAACAATTGTCCAATAACATGTTCAATATGTTAGTAGCTACATAATAATAATGATAATAACCATTATTATGAATCTGAGATTCTTAAGGACAGAGACAGACTCATGTTTCATAGCAAGGAGCACAATGTTCAATAAATAGCTATTGTATTGGTTTTATCTTATAAGGCAGTTAGAGGTTTCAATGTAGTGCCAAAAACCAAACCAAACCAAACCAAACCAAACCAAACCAAACCAAACCAAACCAAACCAAACCAAACCCTTGGGTTGGTATTTCTCTATAACATCATCAAAACAAGCTGCCTGGGCTGATAGGAGACCAAAGTCTTTGATTAAAGAGGCTTAACCTTTGCTTTCTTTCCTCAAAGCCTGCAGTTCAAGTGCTTAGCTTTCTACCTCCAGAGCCTCTTGTTGGAAGGGTTGGTTTAAGCTGACTGCTGCCTCCTGATCTTTGGAGAAAAGTTTCTCATAGACCTGTTCCCTCATGAACCAACAGGTTCATGAGCCAAGGAAGACTTGTTCAAACAGGAATGAAATGAAGCAGATGTCTCTGGGCTTATGACTAGGCCTCAGGAATGGATAATAAAGAGGGACCTAAGGGTGTCATGTAGAAATTCAACATTAGGACCACTATGTCTCCCTGAATGATTTTGAGCACAGCCATGCATTTAAAAGAAATATACTACATCTTTTAAAATTGCCCTTCTAGGTGCCATATTAAAATATGAATTCAAATGACCATTTTGAAAACTGGACCAAACATTTTCCTAGTTGAATTTTGAGAAGGGATTCTCCCTTTCTGATATGTATTGTATTATATAAAGGTTGAAATTCACTATCTTTATCTAGCATATCTATGTAAGATGCAGATGAAACTGTGACAGGCACATTCTTCACTAAGGTAAGCATCTGTTCAAAGATTCTGGAAGTGAGAAATAGGACTGCACCTGCAGAGAAGAATCAGGCCCTAGAGAGCCCTGCATAGACCAGAGATGGGACTTTTTCTTTTAGGCAATGGAGAACTGTTAACAGTTTTTAGTCTGAGGATCAACACAATCTTATTTGTGTTTGAGAAAGGCCAATCATGTTGTACTCACATGCGTGCACGCGTGTATGCGTGTAGGGAGAGTAAATGGGTTGGAGATTAATTTAGAGATAAATTCCAGGTTAAAGATGATGAGAGATGAATGAAGACAGCAGACATGGAGAGGGAGAAGGTAGTTCTCAGTGACTAGTATGATTGGTTCTTGGTGGCTGGATCTAATTATTAGGGAGGAGGCTGTTCATTCCTTTTGCCCAAAATATACTCCTCTTCTATGCATGGGAGCATTCCCCACATAATAAATCCATGGTAGTTCAAAATACCGGATACTCACCTTTTAAGCTCCAGTTGATGTTACAATGTGCATGGGACTCAGGTGTTACCAACTACATGCAAGTGCTGTAGACTTCAAATCTAGTCACAGTAGCAGAAATGCTACAAGATTATGGAAGAAATTATGCTGAGTAAAATCAGCTTAACCCAGAGAACCAAGGGTCGAATGTCTCCACTCATCTGTGGAGGCTGGAACTAGACCCTGGCCAGTGAGAAAGATGGTCTATTATCAGGTATTAAATCCAGATAAGGTGTAATGTTATACAATATAATACTTTTTTAGAGATATTGTGGGAAGGAGAAGGGAGGGATAAGGGTGGGTAATTGGGGGGGCACTCCTGGGGCTAATTCTAATATCCAGAATCTATACACATTCTATATTATTTTGTTAAAATTGTGTATAGTTGTTCAATAATAAATTTCTCAATAAATAAAAAGCTTATGAGCCTCACTCAGACGTGACAGTGTTGGCGGTGGCTGCAGAAACAGTAGTAGTATAAGCAGCAACATCTAGCTGAGTGGTGGCTCTTGCTTGAGTAGCAGTGCCATGTGCTTTGTGCATTGGTGCTGGCTGTTTAGACTTGAGTGCTCCCAGCGGGTCAGGAAATGTGTCAGCTGGGCATTCGTTCAGCTGCAATAACAGAAAACAGAGCTAGTAGTGGCTTAAGCCATCGGGCTTTTATTTTCCCATAAAAGAAGAAGTCTGGAGTGAAGTAGCTACTGACATTTGTACAATAGGTTGACAGTGGCCAGGCTCTCTGACAGCCTCTTGGCTTGTCCCTGAGGCTGTAGTCTCAGTCAAGACAAGAAGAAGGGAGATATTTTAGCTCTAGTCATATCTTTCTCTTTAATCGGAGGAGCCAGAAGCTTCCTGGAAACCCCAGCAGACTTAGGCTTACATCTGATTAGCCTGGAATGAGCCATATGATCAACTGGTTTCATTGGAATGTGGGGAGCACTGTGTTTAAGCACTATTTGGATTGTCCAGTCTCTATCACAGGCACTGGAGATGCAAACTGAGAAAGGAGCAGCTGGTCTAAGTGTTTGTGTCTGACCTTCAAAAGTCAAACAAGCAAACAAAAATTGTGCATGTTGCTTCAATCAGACGGTCAATCTTTGTTTGCACAAAGAATGCCATGTTAATCCAAGCTCCAGCACTTACCAAGTTCATACCAGAGACAGACAAGAAATCAAGATGATTCTAACAGCTTGGAATTAGAGACCATTGCATCCACTGACTGAAATAAGGAAAACCTTATGGAGTGAACAATTTATAAGGGTACTCTGTTTACTGTATCCCCTGCTGTTAAAAAGATAAGTCTGGGGCTGGAGCAGTGGCTCAGTGGTTATGGTGCTTTCCTGGCATGCACAATAATGTGGGTTCAAACCACAGCACCACGTACACAATGAAATGTCAGAGCAACCAAAGCCACATGAAAAACTAAATAAACTTGATTCTTTCTCTCACTGTCCCTATCTCTTTGAAAACAAAACAAAACAAAACAAAAAATGGAGAAATCTCTTGACACAGTTGAATATCGAATTGGTATTGTGTGTGGCAATGACAATTTTTAACTGGGAAAGTCACATTATCTGTTTTAGGTGTCATAGTTACCTCCTCTCCATGGTTAGCTTTTCCTGGACATTTATAGACCATTTTGAATTTTCAGTATTCTCAGGGTTGCTTTGAGAACAGGACGCCCACCTGTCTGTGCACAGACTGGGTTCCATAAGTGGTAGAATTAATTGTTCATTAAGGCAGTCAGTAAGGTTGATTAAATGGTGATTTAGTGAATCAATTACAATATAAGTTCGTAAAGGTGCAATGCATACCTATTGATTTTCTTTTTATTACTTTTTCTTTGGGGTAAAATTTATTGAAAAGTGACAGGAAGAAAATCCTCTCTAGGGTCACTCTCCTACTTACTGCTGGCTGCCTCAGTGTCTTTGCATGTTCACCCTCTCTGCCTGGCTAACTTCAGCTCTTCCTTTAAGGCTCCTACCCTTAAATTATGGGTATTGCTTCTGTCAGCAGGATCAGTTCTGCTGTCCATTTTCACGTTAGATGGCATGAAGATTCAGAAGCATTGTGTCTTTCTTTCTTCCTTCTTTCTTTCTTTCTTTCTTTCTTTCTTTCTTTCTTTCTTTCTTTCTTTCTTTCTTTCTTTCTTTCCTTGCATCTGTGCTTAATGGAAGTGTGCAATTTGCTTCCTCTCCCCGCTGTCCTCTTTCTTGTTTGGCGAAGGCAGTGGGTGATTTGATGATGCTGAACCAGAGCCTCCCCCTGATGAGAAAATTAAGGTCACACTCAATCTTCTAATTTTAGAATCAAAACCAATTGGCTTTTAAATTTCAAAGGCCATTATGCCATTTCTTTCAAAAGTGATGTGTTATTTATATTTGGCCTACACTGGGCCAAACTACTGGAGTATTTTGTGATAATCATATTACCTGGGGGCACCAGAATTGCTGCTGGATCTTGTTAAAATGGTTGCCTGTTCCTCCTTGGAGGATTTGAAAAGGAAAATCTTCGTGGTTCAGAAAATCTTTTTCTGCTTTATTATTCAGAAAGCAGTGCTGTTAGCTTCTTCAGCGGGAGTGTTTCCCAAGGATAGTCTTAATTATTGATGGCCGAGTTCTCATTGCTTAATGGAATTTGAACTTTAAGGGGAAACAAGAGAGAACTTTCCTTGCTAATTGGGAACACATATTGTATCCCACAACCATAGGAGAAGATAGTGACTTGGCACAGAAGAGAGAAGATCGGAAAGTGTAGAAAGAGGTGGAGACAGAGGAGGCAGGGGAAGAGAGTGTAAATCCACTTCATGCCTAGAGTCCTATGAGGTCTTTCCTGGTTTTAACTAGAAAGCAACACTGCTTATCTCTTCCATGTATGAGTATTTAACAGGGAGGAAAAACTGTGGAGGAAACACATCAATGTCTTTCTGTAAGGAAGCTCCTGTTACAGGTGAGGTCCCTCTCTTGCTGGACTCCTTGGTGAACTTGAACATGAGCAGAGGGCAGAGGTTGAATAATACACAGAGATTTTAGAGTTGGGAGGGCTGAGTAGGGATGTTCAGGAGGTGGAATATAAAATCGGAAGGAGCACAATACAATTCTTTGGATGATGGGTTTTATGGGTTGAAGTGGCTAATGAATGACAAAGCCCCATTGGTGGGATATCTAGAAGTCTTCAATGAACAACAGGTAATTTAAATTTACTTACATTATTATGATATGAATTCCTTTTCCCAGAGAATTCTTCTTATAGTTCAGCTTTTGCTGAAATGAATTTGCACAACAAATCACTCCCAAATCTCAGTCGTTTACAATAGTAAATATTTGCTTTTTTTTTGTTTGTTTGTTTGCGTGTCTGTCCAGTTGGCTGTAGCAGCTGTTCTCCACCAGGCTGTAGGTCAAATTCAGGATTGTTCCCATGGCTTTCATTTGGGGGCCCTGACTGAAGGAGCAGTGGCTACCTGGGGCAAGCTCCTTTTGGGGAGAGGGTAGGAGCACGAGTAATCATTCTGGATTAGTCAAGCACATTTAAGGACTGGGTTCACATTTTGTTGGGCAGAGCAAGTTACATGGCAAAGCTCAGCATCAAGGGAAGAGGCAGAAGTCTACTTCTTCCTCAATGGCATGTACACACATGTGCTACTGTGGGATAATATTTAGATTTTATTTATTTATAAAATAGGAGAAATTATGAGTTGCAAAATAGGTTGCCAAACATGAATCATCAGGATAGTGCAACAGAGAGAGAAGATCTATCTACCGAGCTTTTTAAATAAGGGTAGGGATTTTTATGGTTTGGATCTAGAATGTCCCTCCAAAAGGTCTTTTTTTTTTTTTGAAAGCATGGCCCCCAATGCAGCAAGGTTCTAAGGTGGGGATTTTAGGCAGTGATTTAATTGTGAGGGCTCACAATTAAATCACTGCCTAAAATTGACTACTCCCTCATCAGTGGAGTAGTCAATTTAATGGATTAATATTTTGAATTAATAATTTGATGACTGAGTGGTAAATTGTAGGCAGGTGGGGATGGCTGGAGAAGACAGGTCACTGGGGGGCATGACTGTGGGGTCTATATCTTATCCATGGCCCCTTGCTCTCTCTTTCTTGCTTTCTAGCTGTTAAGAGCTGAGCAGCTTTCCTCTATCGTACCATGGTAATCTGACCCAGTGCAATGGATTTGGCTCACCAGGAACTGAGACCTCTGGAACTGTAAGCCCCAAATAAAAATTTCCTCTTCTAAGTTATTCTTGTCAGATATTTTGGATACAGTGGAATAATCTGATTATCATAGAACCAAAATATAGGCAATTATGAAATGGACATTTCTCCTCACACTGTAATTAACAGAAGTCTTGTACTTGTGTGGAAGGTGATGGGCTAATCAGGAGGAGTTGGTCATTCAAAATGCATGCACTGAGCTTTCAAACCAGTCCTTTTCCTTTTTAATTGCCTGAGAGAGCCTACCTTATAACAGCATATACAAGTAAGCCCTGAATAACCCAGAAAACCACTGCCTTGATCTTATATCATTTTATACAACCATTTTTCTTCTGCAAATAAAAATCACCTGATTGGCTCTCAGAGCATTACTCCTACTAACACCCTTAACTGAGACAATTTCCTACCTAGGCTTTCTGTTTCCATAAAAATATCTGGCAAAAAAATGGAAAGACTTCTTTTGCCAAAGGCTATGAACCATTAATCTGGAAGTTCAGCTCTTGCTTTTGCTACCATTTTTTTTTTTTTTAGGTTCCATTTAGGACTCAAAAACACAATAAAAGCCCAAAACTCATTGTGTGCCTGTTTTTCACCAGCTTTTTGCTGTCTGCTAAGTCCAAAGTGGTTCTTTTTTAGATTTGAAGATTTGAAAACTGTCAGTTTTTAATCAGTACACCATCCATAATCATTTTAAGACAATTGACCCAATCCAATTATTTCTTTTTCCCAAATGGAAGTTTATTTTGTTTGATTTATGTTTTTCTTTCTTTCCTACCCACTCTCTCTCCTTCCTCCCACCCTCCCTTCTCCTTCCTTGCTTCCTTCATTCCTCACTCTCTCCCTTTTCCTTCCTTCCTTCACTTAAATGCCAATACTCCTTTGCTTTACAAGTTGGCAGGGATGAAGAGGGTCTTTCACTTGTTTGAAGACTTCCTCCACAAAGGATCTCCCTGTGGGACTCGGCTTTGTATGACTTTGTCATTGTTCCCATATTCCTTTCTCTCTGCAGCTTTCCTTACAGAGAGAAGAGATTAGACAAGGTGATTATTTCAGTAGTTTCTCTTAATATTGTCCCAATGTCACCATGCCCCTCTTCTGAGGCTGACTGCTCTCTGCTAGACTGAGCTTCTATCTACAGTTTCTCTTTCAAAAGGCTGTTGTGTGCTAAAATAGTGTGCTGTGTTCTAGTCCATTAGAATTTCCTGAGAAAATTACTACCAGCAACTACTTACCTTTAAAATGTGAGGGCTTCTTGTTCATAGAAGCATAGACTATTTTTTGGTACGGGGGATTGAACCCAGAGGGGTTCAACCATGAGCCACATCCCCAGCTCTTTTTAATATTTTGTTTTGAACAGGATTTCACTAAGCTGATGAGGGCCTCGCTAAGTTGCTGAGATTGGCTTTGAACTTGCAGTCCTCCTACCTCAGCCTCCTGAGTTGCTGAGATTACAGGTGCAGATCAATGCATCAATGCACCCAACATGGAGCATAGACTTTTAGAGCTACAGATGCTTAGGAATTGTCTCTTCCAACCGTTTTGTTTTACAGACAAGTAGAAGGCTTTCCCAAGGTCAGAGTACTTTATTGGTAGTATTGGGACTAGAGCCCGTTGTCCTAATTCTATTCTTTCCATTACATTTGATTGAATTCCAGAATCTAGATTACAATTAAAGGCACAGACATATTAAAGTTAATCATTAACCTCTAAAGTAGCAGATTGAGTTTTAATAGAGAGAATGCTAAAATTCTCAGTAGGGATAATAAGAGAGCAACTGGGAGAGAATAAAACTGCTCAAGAATAAAATAACTTCCCAGCTTCTCAGTTTTGGTGGAAATATATCTAACAAGAAAGTTTATTTCAAGCCATGCAAATTTAAAGAAAAGCTGTTTGGCAGAAAAGCAAGAAATGGTATTCAAAGCCAACCTGGAAAATTTCCTCCTACATCATTCTAGCAGACTCCAGAACAAAGAATCTATGTCATTAACAAAGGAAGGAGGGATTCGAAAGGGTTCATTGCTTTCACACTTAAAATGTATCTTTTCTTCCTTCTAGGTTCATAAATAATGACTCTGGATGTGAAAAATCTGTTGTAAAACAACACAGACTTTTTGCTTTAGTCCTGTAACAATAACACTGAATTTAAATAACTCTAATCTTCAAATAGGCCACAGTACCTTGTAGATATTTTTGAGTTGTTTGATCATTTCCTCCTTGCCAGGTCCACCTGTGTGCTCAGCTCTGCATGGGCTTTCATGATTTCCCGTAGTCCTTTCTTACAGTGAGAACAGGCTGGGGAAAGCCATGCTAGTGATTTTCTTCACCACTTCCTTGGAAAGTAGGGGGTGGAGAGAGGGGAATGATGGTGGTGGGTAAGGATGATGGGGTTAAAGAGGAAAGTTAGAGAAGTATCTATTACTTAGGATTTAACTTTTTTTTTTCCCAATTGGAGAAAACTTGCCTCTGTCCTAAATAGAAGAAATCACTTAAAGGGGAATCACAGGTAGGTCTGGAGATTCTGGATGTGTCGCCTCTACTGTTCCTGCTGTCTCAGGCTGTGGAGCTCAAGCTGTCCAAGCGCAAAACCTCCCAGGAGGCTCCTCTTGCAGCCTTAGCTGTTCCTCCCTCACTTTCTTCTTTGCTTCCTTCCTATACTGAGTCTTCCTTCTGTCATCTCAAAGACTGTTGGGTGTGTGTCTTTAATATTTATAGCCTTTTTTGATTTTCTTTTAAAAATTTAATAATAGTAGGGTTAATATTAGGTAATTTTCATTGTTTCTGACTTCTTTCTGCAAATTTGGTCATCACAAAACTACTGAGAATTATTCTTTTCCCCATTTTACAGAGAAAAAAAGAGGTGAGAGAGATTAAATAACTTATTTATGGTATTTCTGTCAGAGTCTGGGATTAGAAGAGCTTAGATTTGAAAGTGCATTTTTCTAGATTTTAATATGCTGTCCCCTCTGTCTCCATCCTCTACCCCCCACCATTTCTAAATTTGCAGAACTCAAACCTCTGCCCTTATGTTGTATATTTCCACATTTAGCATTAATATTTCTTATAGAAGACTCCATTGGATTGCATTAACCTTTGGAAGTGAAGGTGGATCTGCTCTTGGGGTGTTAAAGTTTAGCACTACAAAGGAAGACATGTCTTTGGTAAGT
Organism: Aplodontia rufa; assembly: GCA_004027875.1. Taxonomy (NCBI): domain Eukaryota; kingdom Metazoa; phylum Chordata; class Mammalia; order Rodentia; family Aplodontiidae; genus Aplodontia; species Aplodontia rufa. The sequence continues at coordinate 18,597 of PVKS010003986.1, forward strand.
GGAGTGTAAGGTTCTGGAAGGATTTTTAGAGAAAACCAAGAAAGACATGAATTCATTCATTTTATTCTACAAACAGTTATTGTTGGTGAGTCTGTAGCTGTTAGAAAAGAAAGGATTCTATTTGGAAAGAAAACCATTCAAATAGTCCTTAGATTCTTACTTTCAGGGGCTTATTAAGTTTTGTTTCAAAAGGCAGAAGACTCTAGGTGCCAAGGGGTCCTGGATTCAGGCTTCTATCTATTCTCAGAAGGGGAATAAAAAAACATTAGGCAAAATAATTTAATGCTTTATGTTATGGTTTAGGTATGATGTCCCCCAAAAGCTCATGTGTGAGACAATGCAAGAAAGTTTAGAGGTGACATGATTGGGTTATGAAGCCCTTAACCTAATCAGTGCATTAATTCACTGGAATGGATCAACTGGGTAGTAACTACGCAGGTAGAGTGTGGCTGGAGGAAGTAGAACCCTGGGGGCATGCCTTTGGGGTTTATATTTTGTGCTTGGTGAGCAGAGCTCTCTCTCTGCTTCCTTTTACCCACTTCCCAAATTGCTTTCCTCTGCCACTCCATTCTGCCACAGTGCTCTGCCTCACCTACGATGCAGAGCTAAGGAGTCTGTTGTTTATGGAGTGAGATTCTGAAACCATGAACCCCAAATAAACTTTTCCTCCTCTAAAATTGTTCTGGTCAGATCTTTCGGTCTTTTGATCTAAAACATTGTGGCACCAGCCCTTTCTTCCCACCCTCCCTTCTCCAGCTCCTTGTCCCCTGCCCAGCCTCCAGCGGAGCATGGGGGAGACTTGCAGGTGTCTTCAACAGTGTTTTGCTTAGCAAAAGCTTTGCTTCTCCTGTCTGTCAGCGTTTCTCTAAGTGAACAGAGAAGTGCAGGGAGACAGAAACACACCTCTTACCCCCAGTGATTGCTTTCTGTTCTTTTGCAGGAGCTACGCCTCTGCCTAGAAGTCCACCCAGCATGCCATAAGACCTGTGTTTAACTCTAAATACCAGAAGCTGTCACCCGCAAAGCAGCAAGAATTTGCTTGGTGAATCCTGAAATGTTTAGGAAGAGAGGTCATGGTGGCTATTGATACAATGGAAAGTGAATAGAGACGAAGCCTATCGGGGTTACTTTTATTTCAGATTCTAAATGAGATTCCATTCCTGAGATTCAGAGGGCGGAAGGCCAATCCAACTTCTGGGCCCGCTGGTCTTTGTAAAAATAACGTTAATTGGGATAGCATATTCCAATAGCTGTGCTATTTTGTCTAGCTTTGGGTAGAATATAATTACAGATCACAAACAGTATTTATTGGGCATCTTGCTCTGTGTTAGGTTTTACAAATATTATTTTTTGAAATATTTTCACAACAATTCTATCAAGTAGGTGATGGTTTACCCATTTCATGCATAAGGAAATTGAGTCTCAGTGTTTGTTATATTTCCTCAAATTCATGCAGCAAGGACCAGAATTCTCTTTCAGTGGGATTTTTCTGTTGTGTGTAATGAGAGTACTTCCTATCTTTTAGGAAGGACTGCAGTCTCTGGAAAGTGAATATTTTTTACGCATTGGCAGAAATGGGAATAGCCAAGAGCTTAACGTTGCACTAGTTGGATAATGGGCCCCAGAGAGTACCAAGCAGGGACTGGAGTGAATAATGCTTTCTAAAATCATTTGAAGTCTTTGGAAAAAAGTATCTTTATGGTATTCACAGGTAATTGTGACTCAGGAGGTAGATACCCAAAAGAAGAGAGAGCGAGGGACCCAGAATTTAAATGGACTGTAACAAAGAAACAGGATGCCTCTTCCAATCAGTAGTCAAAGAAGGCCAGCAAGCATCCATTATAACAAAGTTCAGAGGAAAAATAACTAGAAAGAAAGTTTCAAGAGCTCAAACTGCAATAGTGATCAAATCTGAGGTCAGTTTGGGACCTTATTTTTTGATTGTGGTCCCAAGGATGCAATAATAACTAGGGCTGTGGTTTTCTTTAAAATATTAGGAATTCTTACCGACTTCTTTCAATAAAATACCAGGGATTAAACCACCCACTCACTGATTTAAATTACTCAGACAACAAATTTAAAAATATCAAAGGCAATAGTCATTGTGTTAAGAAAAAACTTAGCAGTGAAGATGCAAATAAGTGCAAAGTAAAAATCTCCTTTCGCATTCCTCACTCTCCCTAGACCTGCTTTTCAGGTGTAGCTATCGTGAACAGCTTTCGATCTTTATGCCAGAATTGCTTCACGCACACGGTATCACATGTATGTGGATGGGGGTCTATGACTCATTTCTCTCCTGATTAACTGGGGAGATGCACCCAGAAAAAAGAAGGTTGTGCAGGCGACCCGATCTAAGCTCTTTATAAGCATGAAAACTGGACCACTGGGAAAATAGGCTAGTGATACTATTAATGAGTCCTTAGCTAAAGAATGCCTTGAGTAAGATATCCTTAAATTAGAATTAGGATTATTTATGGTAAGCACGTTTATGATGTTTATGAGGCATGACTCTGGAGAATGTCATAAACTTTGGAGGAACTGTTTCTTAAATGAAAAGCTACTTGATGCATAGGGATGACCTATGAAATTCATTAGAGTTCTCATCTATTATTCGGAGCCAGAGAGTCTCATGCCCCGTAAGGGAATGTATTATGCTTTATGCATGTAGCATAATTAATTAAAATAGTATCTTATTAAGGGAAATTTAGGTTGTTTGCAGTTTTGCTTTGGTTTGCTTTTACAAACAATGCTGTGTTGGGCATCTTTATAAATGTATAGTTAAACATTTGTTTAACTACAAGATAAAGACTATACTGAGGTCAAAGTTTATGTTCAAGCCCCATTACTTAGCTTCTTGTTATGAAAAATTTCAAGCATATACACAAGTAAAGCGAAGCCTGTATTTCTTTTTTTTTTTAAAGAGAGAAGGGCAGTGGGAGAGAGAGAGAGGAGAAAGAGAGAGAGAGAGAGAGAGAATCAATTTTTATTGAGTTTTTCACATGGCTTTCGTTGCTCTGTAACTTAGTTGTGTACCTGGGTGCTGGGATTTGAACCCGTGTACTCTCGCATACCAGGCAAGTGCTGTAATCGCCTAGCCGCCGCTCCAGCCCCCGAAGCCTGCATTTTAACAAGTGTCCACACACTACCACTCTTGCATTATTTCTATTTTCACTCACTTTACCCTTCCTCCCCTCCCTACTACACACTTACAAGATGATTAATAAAGCCAACCCCAGGCCTGACATTGTTCCCACTATGTTTTTAGACATTTGAAAAACAAAACTTTCATGTGAAAAAATTTCTCTTTTTTAACATGACTGCAATTTCATTATCACATTTAATAAAATTATCAGTGATTTCTTTAATATCAGCAAATGTCCAGGTGACATTTAAATATCCATATTTTAAAAAAATTTTAAATTTTGCTTTGTTCAAATCAATATCCAATAAAAACCACATATTGTGTTTGGTTGATTTATGTTTTTATGCTTTTATTCTGTTATTTATATCACCCCTCTCTTTTATTTTGAGACTTTTTTATATACATTTTTATTAGTGCATTATAGTTGTACATAATGTTGGGATTAGTTGTCACATATTCCTAGATGCATGCAATTCAGCAATACAATTTGTTCAATATCCCTTCCCCTACACCCCTTTACCTCCCTCCTCCTGTCCCCTGATCCCTTGCTTTTCTTCTGAGTCCTATATTGTTCCTAAAAAAACCCCAAATACAATAGTAAAGCAGGGTACATTCCAAGCAGTTATAAATGTCACTGTATATACTATCACCATATATATAAAAAATGTTCTTCATAGGTGTAAGAATTGAGTCATTTGTTTTTTGATGAAGCTCCATTTTTGTCATATAAATTTCCCACAATTTTTTATGTTGGTGATTGCACACATGTAGGGCTGCTTGAAATTTTCTTCTTCTCTTACATTTCTGGTAAAATGGCAGTTAGATCTAGAGACTTGACCAGATTCAGGTTCAGTTTTTTTTTTTTTTAAGCCCACAGATGATACTGGGACATAGGAGAGATAGTAAGATGGCTAGGTAGTCAGGACAAAGGACCTCATCTAAGAGCTAGCTGGTAGCCAGTGATTGACAGGGCATGCTCCGGGCCTTCATATGTAAATGACCATGAGGCTCACCTGAGGGTGAGGTGGGGTGGTCACAGGTGAGAACTAGGAAGTATTTGCTACCTTTTGTTTTACATAGATTTTAACCATTGGTGTTCTTGACAGTTTCAATGCCTGCTTTGCATAGATTTTAACCAATGACTTTGGTACCAAGTTTCAATGCCTGCTTTGCATAGATTTCAACCAATGATGTGGATGCATTTTTCAAAGCCTGCTTTGCATGAATGTTAATTACGCTCATACCCCAGATCTATATAACCCCTGGCCTAACCTCCATTAGATGGTGTCCTGCTTCCAGGTGCCCCTCCGCCTTGCAGAATCTCTGCTCTTCTTCCTAAATAAATCCTACTCTTTTTACTCCTCCTTCCGTGGCTGTCCGTGAATTTTATTCTTCAAATTCATGAGACAAGAACCCAGAAGACTGGTGCCAAATTCCCAGGATGAATTTCCACCACACCAAGAGCTGCAACACCCTGCTTTTAGCTGGGGAGCTGCTAACACTATTTCGGCTGCAGACACCTGCAGCCAGCTCAAACTCCCAGTTTTAACTGGGAATGGCTGAAAACACTAGAAGTGGGCTATTTTGGCTACTGGAATCTGTAGTGGCCCAGACTCCATTGGCCAGCGGGAGCAGAGAATCCGGCCTCATGTCAAAATCCCTGCATCAATACCACATTCTTCCTGTCATATCCCCCTGGGAGGCATGAACTAGCTGGTGACTCTGTAATGTTAGATTTGTGTTTTCATCTTAATTCACCCATCATGAAGTTTTCCACAGACATTTCACCTAATAGTTTGCTAATCACTCAGAAGTATTCCCGTTGTTTCAATTAGGATTTCCACAATGTTGGCGTTTTAATCCTATCATTCTTTCTGCCTTACTGGTGGGAATATTTCCAAAAAGACAAACCTTTCCCATATCCGCTGTTTGTCTATTTGGAAGACAGTTCATACGAGAAAGTTGGTGTAAACACTTGACTATTTCCTTCTATTCATCGGTTTTAGACCACTGAGTTGTTTTGCCAGCATTCTATAAAAATGACGGACGAGTTTTTAAAAATATGAGATAATTTTTCTAAGCATGTTCTTTGCATTTCAACCCATTGCAGCTTTTATTATTTTTGATGCTCAGATTGAATTGGCTCTTAATCCTATTTATAAAGCCTCAGTAATTTTTCATGGCATTTTTTGCTTTCTGGTACAATAAGGTTTTCTGGGCTTTCATGTACATTTACTGCTCTGTGCTTAGAGTCAGTTAAATTTTGAAGAGTTCTATTCTTTTACCAAGAAATGACGTTTAAAAATTGCTATTTAGGGGGCTGGAGCAGTGGCTCAGCAGTTACAGAACTTGCCTGGCATGCACAAGGACATGGGTTCAAACCCCAGGACCACATGCACAACTAAGTGTCAGAGAAACAAAGGGCAGATGAAAAAATAAATAAAATTGATTCTCTCTCTCTCTCTCGTCCCTCTCTCTCTTTAAAAAAATAAATAAAAATTTCTTTTAAGTCATTAGAAGTGGTCATTAATCATTATTTGTGAGATTTTTTAAAAGAAAGAGGGAGAGGGAGAGAAAGAGAAGCAATTTTTATTTAGTTTTTCATGTGCCCTTTGTTGCTCCAACACTTGGTTGTGTACTTGGTGGTTGGGTATGAACTCGCATCCTTGCACATGCCAGGCAAGTGCCATAACCATCAAGCCACCATGCCAGCCCTCCAGGTATGATTCTATATTGGGAAAACAAGAAACAAAAACAAACAGCAAACAAGAAACATGCTATAAAATTTTCCCTAAGAACTATTTTAGCTGCATTCCCCAAATTTTGATAGATTGTATTTTAATTTTCATTCAGTTCCAAATATATTCAATTTCCTCTTATGATTTCTTTTTTGTAATGTTCATAACATTGTTCTTTCTTTTTTCTTTTTTTTATTTCTGCAAATTAGTTTTACATAATGACTGGATACATTGTTATACATTCGTACATGGGCACACAATGATAGTGTAACTTGAACCCAATCCTTACCCGGGATCCCTGCGCTCCCCCCTCACTCCCTGGTCTTGTACCTCCCAATTACAGATATAAATGTATATATACATACATAATAGCTTTTTTTGGTTTTCTAGTTTTAAATGCCTGTATGAGTATTTTTTAGCTTCTCAGGGGAGTAAAATATACCATACACTGGATGAATATACTCCTTCCAGGATCAATGGATTCAAAAGCCAAAAGCTCTGATATATATATATATATATATATATATATATATATAATCTACATATATATCTATATGATATTGATATATATATACACACACACACAAATATATACATACTATGAAATTCTACTCAGTTTTTAGAAACAATGATATTATGGCCTTTGAAAGTAAATGGATGGCAATGGAGGAAATCATGCTGAGTGAAATTAGCCAAACCCAGAAACTCAAGGGACAAAAGTTTTCCCTCATTTGTGAGGCTAGAGCAAAAACCCAGGCTCAGGAGAAAGGTAGTCAAGCTCGTGTTCTAGACCCACCAAAGGCGTAGCAACATATAACCTAGAGTAAACATAGATATGGGGTGGGGGGAGGAAGGAGGGGAGAGGCAGGGGAGAGGCAGGGGAAAGGAGCAGGGAGGGATGATGGGGAGGAATCCAGGGAGATAATCAACAATGTGGCATACTCTTTACCCCCCCCAGAGGAGCCAAACAATACTTATGAAATCATTTAATGATGGAAAATTCATAATCTTTTATGTATATATGTATATGTATGTATATATACACATACACAATATGTATATGTATATAATATGTGTGTATATATATGGGCATTTATAGCTGTTGTGGGGAAAATATGGAAGAAATCAAGACACTTGGGGGTGGGCAATGTAGGGATAACTCTGGATTAGAATCATATGCATATCATACTATTACCTTTTATGCGTCTTGATTGTATAACAACTCAACTCCTTAATAAAAAATTCACCATACAGTATATATAGCCCCCTTTTCCCCTTCCTTTCTTCCTCCTTCCCTCTTCCCTTCCCCCCTTTATAACTAGATTTCCCCTAGACCATATGTTGTTCTGACTTGGTCAGTCTAGTATATAAACTTGATTATTTTTTTCCCTATCCTTAGTTTTACTCTAGGATAGGAGAGAAAACATTCAACCTTTGAATCTCTGAGTTTGGCTAACTTCATTCAGCATAGTTCTTTCCATTTTCATCCATTTACCTACACAGGCTGTGATTTTGCTCTTTTTCTTTTCTTTTTTTTTTTAAGGAGAGAGGGACAGTGAGAGAGAGAGAGAGAGAAAGAGAGAATTAACTTTGTTCACTTTCTCACATGGCCGTTGTTGTTCCAACACTTCATCATGTGTGTGGTGCTGGGGCTCGAACCTGCATCCCCACGCATGCTAGGCAAGCACTGTACCCACCAAGCCACTGCTCGAGCCCAATTTTGCTCTTTTTAATAGCTGAGTAGAACTCCATTGTGTATGTGTGTGCGCGCGTGTGTGTGTATGTGTTTACTACAATTCTTTTTGGATCCATTTGTCCAGTGAGGGTCATCTGGGTTGATTCCATAATTTAGCTATTTGTGAATTGTGCTGCTATAAACATTGATGTAGCTGCGTTACTATAATATGCTGATTTTATTTCTTCTGGGAAAATACCCAGGAGAGGGATAACTGGGTCACAGGATGGTTCCGTCCCTAATTTTTTGAGGAGTCTCCATACTGCTTTCAGGACACTCTCGCTTTACCAGAATGTTATTTTGTGGTATTTTAACTCATATGTATTTGGTCTTAAACATTTTGCCACGCCTCTTTTCCCCCAAAACTCTAACTGGGTTGAAGTGAGGCAAGTACTTGAACTGCAGAATAAATAGTACTATAAAGAAGATCTTTTTATTAGGAAAAGATGTTGGCAACCCAACTGATGGGCTACTTATGTTTGTCTTTGATTCTACAAGAGTCCGTTGGAAGAGTGGCCGTGGTAGACTGCACTCCCACCAACAGTGCACAAGTGTTTCTTTCTCCCCACAACCCCTCCAGCATCTGTTGGTGTTTGTAGTCTTCATCTTTGCCATTCTGTCTGGAGTGTGGTGGAATCTTAGTATAGTTTGATTTGCATTTCTCTGATTGCTAGGGATGTTAAACATTTTTTTTCATATAGTTATTGCCCTTCTGTACTTCTTTCACTGATGAGTTATTTAAGAATGTGTTGCTTTATTCTACATATTTGCAGATTTTCCAGATTTCTTTTGAATTTTGGTTCTATTTTATGATTTTAATAATTTATTTGAGACTTTAGGTCCAAATTAGAGTCTCCCATGGTGACTGTCCCATGAGCACTTGAAACAAATTTCTATTTGGGGATTGAGATTCCATAAACAGCTGTTAGGTGAAGTTGATTCATAGTGGCGTTCACGTCTTCTGTTTACTTACCAATTTTTCCCCCATCTTAGCAATCACAGAGAGAGGAGTATTATACAGTAAAATTATTGTTCTTATTTTTGCAATTCTAATTTTCATGTATGTTAACCTTCTGTTATTTAATGATAGACTTTGGGGATTAAACGTTTTCTTTTACTTTCTGATGTTTGTCATTGTTTATCGTTGGTGCGTTGCTTGTTATGGAGTTCGCTTTGTTTCACTTTAATTGGACCACACCAACTTCTTTCACGAGTGTTTATATTGTATATGTTTTTCATCTACCTACATCTTTAAATTTAAGTGGATTTATTGTATGTAGCAGTAAAATCAGGCCTTGATTTTCTTAGATCATTTCTCAAAACGGTCTGTCTTAAATCTAGTGTCTTGCTATTTGTCTTCTCTTCATCCTGTTGTTCTCTGTTCCTTTTGACCTCTTGCCCTGGCTTTTGGTAGATTAAATATATTTTCTGTGATACTAACTGTCTTATACCCACCATTGGTTTATTAGGTAGTTACACCTTTTTGTTTTAATTTTTAGTGGCTACTCTAGGATTTATTTATCTATTTACTTATTTTTAAAGGGGTGGGGAGAGAGGAGAGACAGAGAAATAGAGAATAAGTTTTATTTAGTTTTTTTTCATGTGGCATTTGTTGCTCCAACACCTCCTTGCGTATGTGGTGCTGGGGTTTGAACCCGTGTCCTTGCAAATGCCAGGTAAACGCAGTAAATGCCAAGCCTTTGCTCCAGCCCCTGCTCTAGGATTTATAATATGAAAATTTGACTTAAGTCTTCCTTCAAATAATATTATGCTCTTTCATGTAGAGGAGCTTATAAAAATGTACTTGTATTTTTACTTTTCTATTTTTTTAAGCGAGAAGGAGAGAGAGAGAGAGAGAGTGAGAATCAATTTTTTATTGAGTTTTTCACATGGACCTCATTGCTCTGACACTTAGTTGTGTACGTGGTTCTTGGGTTTGTACCCGTGTACTTGCGCATGCTGGGCAAGTGCCGTAACCACTGAGCCACTGCTCCAGCCCCTACCCTTCTATTTTTTATGCTACTGGTACCCTATGCTTCACTTGTACATATATTATGCATCTCACAATTTATTTGCTTTAAATAATGGTCTGTTAAAGACTTTTAAAATGAGGTGGTATCCATTTTTTAAAATTTGCTATTTTATTTGCTTCACCGGTTTTTATTTTTGTCTTATTTTTCTTCATTTGTTTTTGGAGAGAGTAGAAAGCTTAGCCACAAGGCCATCTTACCCTCTTTTCTTAGGCCATCATTTAACCTATTTATATGTGCAACATATGCCAGTTCTCAGAGGTGATGAGTTATATGACATATTTGTGTTTGGAGTAACGTTTCTTTTTATTTTTTCTCCCATATTTGAATACTTGAAAATGTGTTTATGTGATCTGGGACAAATAATTGCTCCAAAGTTAGATCCCAGTTTGTAAATTGAGAATTTGAAGGGCAGTCTTTGTGGCCAATGCAATTACAGAAATACCACAAATATTACTTAGCAATTAGCATTTATGATACAATCTCACTCAGAAGTGTTGGCTTCCTGCTTTGGCTTTTATTTACTATAACACACCAATTCCTCATTTATCCAGAAGTATCTTCACTGACAATCTCATGTATTTGGAACAACAGTGGAGATAACAATTTGAAACAAATGGCTTCTAAATAGCTGAACTATATGCATCAGTCATTAAAAATAAATTTTACATATTTTACTATAAGGAGAACCCCTGACTCAGAACCTGTTTGCTTCCATTAAAAATATAATTTTAAGTAACTAGGCTTATTGTTTTTTTTTTTTTTTTGCCTTTAGCAGAAGAAAGCAGGTGGGTGATGAGAATGATGCACATTTATTATTAGAGTAAAATGTAGTAACCATCAGGTGCACATTCTCCTTCCGGCAATTAGCAGTGTCCTCTTATCTTTGTGTGCTCTGCACAATCCCTGACACACTCCATTGAATCTATAAGCATACTAGAGTAAGAGGCTGGGGAGGCCTAGAAGACCCTCACAAACAGAATTCAAACACGATAGCGCTCGGAGGATGCTCTGAGCACTGGCAGAGGGTTCTTTATTCTGTACTCCACTGTGCCGTGAGGCCATTTCTATTTAGGGAAAATAGGAGCCAGCATGGAGCAATAGCTCTTGCTGGTATCAGTGACATGTCATTCAGAAAAGCTACGTTTAAAAATCCGCATGAGAACTTATCACCTTAAACTACTCTCCACTCGAACCATTCTCCTTCTCCTCACCACTTTCCCCTCCTCTCCATTTGTAGCTCAGGCTAAGTTTCACTTTTCAAATTTAGCGAATTCTTTTATGCAGCAAATGGCTCTTTGCCTGATGATGATGCTTAAATGATCTGTTTTCTTTGTCAGCCAATTTGTGGAGAAGAAGAAAATGCTCCTCCATCTGAAGTTCTTAAATCTGAAAAGCCCTATTCGGCTTTAGTTAATGTGTAGACTCTGTACAGGACATTTCTGCTCCCATTCTGATGGCTGGTTCATTCAGTTTGCCCTTGATATGCTATTTTCACCAAGATTTTTAAACTTCAAAGTGCTAATAATGGTAATAATAGCAGCTGGAGGGTCCCAAGGGCTGACACCTCAGAATATGCACGTAGAACTTTGCAAAGAGGTGTTGTGGATTAATTTATTATTTAGTTCTCACTACACTTTATGAGGAAAGAAGTATTGTTCTCCAACCTTCCACATAGGAACGAAGGCCTGGAGAAGTGTTTACAAACCCGGTAAGTGGCAGTGCTGGGACTTGAGTCCACTCAAGATTCCACTGCAAGCCTGAGCTGCTTACGTTTATGCTGTGCGTGTCTTATATCTCCCCATCATGTCTGGAAATAAAGTAGTCAACAATAGCATGGCATCTGTTTTTGTCATAGTTAATAAAATATTGCTTTACTTTCCTGTCATTCAGCCATGACGGCTGAGACCAATTAAATTAACCCTCAGTTGGAAGAGAGAGGAAAATACATATATATTTCGAGGCATTGTTCATTAATTTGTTAATGGCTGGTAGTCTCTCTCTTAGTCTCTTTTGAACTTGATTGATGCCTGTAGCTCAATCGGATCATTCTTGAAGTATTATCTCCCATCTTACCCCACCCCAGTGTTCTGTCCTGAATCATTTGGATAATTTCATTATTTCCCAGTTTCACTTTTCTTCTGGTGTTTTTTGATCATCATTTTCATTTTTTCTCTCAGGTTAATTGAATTGTGTTCCTATCAAAATATTTTTCTATTGATACAGGTCTTATTCTGGAAACACAATATCGAAAACATTTTCATTTAAAGAGCCCCAAGAATAAAAACCAGCACTCTGATTGGCATGATGGCATATGGGCACCATCAACTGACAGGATGCCCACTTTAATTAACTTCTCATACACATATGGAACAAAACATGCCACTAATTTTTTTCCAACCAAATTAAACTAATATTTATCCTTGCCGGAGGGTGAGAGACACAGGGATGCTTTGTATATGACTTTAATAAAAAACATGTTTGTCTTTTAAAATCTTCCACAAGTGAGGCGGGAATCGGGGAGTTGAGGAAGAGCGGAAGAAGGCTGCATTGGGAATAATGAAAAATGAGGAGAGCAGGCGAGAGAGGACTGATAAGATAAAATGCATTTAGGCTGTCTATCAGATGTCAGAAGCCGTGCCCTGCTGTTCTGAAATTGCCTTTTCATGTTGCATTTCTTGGAGGCGAGTGCAGAGTGCAGCCTTTAGTACTCTTCTGGGAAGGAGAAAAATGAGAAAAAACACAGTAGTCACAGCATATGCCCATGGTTTCTTTTTATTCACAGGTTATCAAGATTATTGACAGGAACTTTTTAGACAAAAATGAGAGCAACTGTTTGCCTTTTATTATATGAGTTCTCTCTGTTTTCCTCTATTGCTTCTTACAGTCCTATCTTCTCAGCTCGAGGCTGCACGTTTGGGGTATAATTAAGATCAGAATGTTGATATCTGCTGTCCAGTCCTTGCCCTGACCTTAATAATTCCATCTGAGAAAACTGTATTTCTGCTTTCTTTTCCTGAAGTCATCTTGGTCCTTTCTTGAACTTATTAATTCCCTCCTCATGCATGGTAAGGACCTTGTATGGGGCAATCATGACTCAGAGTGAGGGCTGGTTAAGAAGCTAGGACTCTGTTCTTTGAGCTGTTAATCAGAGGGTGAGCAAGCTGAAGTTCCCTGACTGAGGTTTCCACATCTGATTGCTTCTCCTACTAAGTCGCATTATCAAATGCCTCTGGGAGCCTCAAACCTTTCAGTAATGGCAGCACCTGGTCATGGTAGCAGTCACAATCCTGTTTTGATGGTTTGCTTTATAGTTTTTCCCAGACTCAAATAGCCTGAATACAGGTATCATTGCAGGAAGCTAAATACTTCTGTATTATATCTAGACACATTTGGGATCTAAATGCCTATGAATGCAAGCTCTTACCTCTCTTCCTTCCTATGCTTGCTTCCCTTGTGGTCTTAGCTCTACCCAAAGGGCCCTTAAAAATCTGAGATCCCCTTTGCTTATTGATCTGAAGAGAGGGTGACCTCAATAGAAAGCTACTGATCTTTTGCAAGCAGTGTAAGTACTTAGAAGGAATGGCAAGCACTCTGCTTTCATTGTATTCTGGGATCAGGTTGGCAGGCAGATTCATTCATCCTGCTGCCCCTGACTTGACATCGAATCCTCCACTAGGAGGATCTCAACTCCCAATGGTAAGAGGGGATGCATGATGAATGAACCTTTTACTGCTTGTAAGAATGTGCCTGATACAGGATTTCTCTTTTATTTTTGAAAGCCCTTCTGCATTTTTCAGTCCACTTCTCTCAGCAAAACCAGGCAAAGGGAAAGATGATTAAGTCTCAGAAGAGGCATGAAATGGCCTGAAGCTAAAGAGGGAAAAAGTTTAGGGTGGACATTTTGAAAGATGAAAAGTAAGAGCGATTAGGCAGTGGAATAGAAGTCCCATCACTTCAGAGATCCAAGAAAAGGTTAGATAAGATATTAACATTAATGAGGTAGAGCAAAGCCCTCAAGAATAAAGGAGGCTTGGCTCTGAGGAGGCGGGGTGGGAGGGGATAATAACAGCCAACTGATGAAAAGCACTTTCCTTCCTGCTTCCCACGTTATCATTTTCACAGGACAGTTTTGGGAGACAGCAGGGCATCTAGATTGCAATCACAGGCAACTAGGTTATTTGTATATTTTGTAGCTCCTGCCTCATGCCAGGCACGATGGCTTTGAGAATATACTATTGCGTGGGGGGAAGAGGCTGAACAAAGGGGTTGTGGGGTTGAGGCCCGCTGTGGAAGAGAGATAAGGAAGATTGTCTGATGAATGACCTTAGATACTCCTGGTGCTTGGAAAATAGTTCTCCCTCCCCAGTGGAAAACATAAACACAGCAGCTTAACGGTCTAGGTGGCAGCTGCATCTCCCTTCTCCCACAGTTGCCAGGTGCTGCAGCTGGCACTCTCCGATGACTCTCTGCAGAGCTGGTGTTCACCCCTCCAACTGCTCTCCCCTGATAAGGCCGTTTTCATGCTTCCTGTGAGAGGTGGACTAGCAGGAGGTAGTGTCCCTTCCTTGGCTTCCACAAGCTCTCTGAGGGACGTTGAGATCAGGCAGGACAATAAGCCACTTTTGGATGAACCCTGGCTTGCAAGTTTCCCCAGTAAAGTCCATCGCTGAACTCTTTTTTTTTTTTTTTAAGAGAGAAGGACAGTGAAAGAGAGAGAGAGAGAGAGAGCATCAATTTTAACTAAGTTTTTCACACGGCTTTCATTGCTCTGACACTTAGTTGTGTACGTGGGTGCTGGGGTTTGAACCCATGTACTCGTGCATAGTGGGCAAGCACTGTAACCGCCAAGCCACTGCTCCAGCCCTCCATCGCTGAACTCTTGCTTTGTGATTTGGTGTTTGAAAGGATTACACAGGCGCAGCAAGATCAAAACCAATCATCAGAGATGGGTTCCCCGTTTATTGCGGTGTACAAGAGCATTTATAGAGGATTTTCATGGGGGTTGGGGTAGTTAAGAGCAGAGGGCAGATGCTGATTGGTTCGCTGCCCCAAGGACAGTGGTGAAAGTAGGTCAGTGGGTGTATGTTTGTGCCTATGGGAAGATTAGAGTCCGGAAGGTTAGAGCCGGGAAGATTAGAGCCAGGAAGAGAAGCTGGGGAGGCGCCTTGATAACAGAGGGGGGTTATAGTACTTGCCTTCTCTGTCCTTTGCTACAGTTGCCCAACCATTCAGTGGATCTGGCCAGCAGATGTGTTGATCAGTGCATATTTTAGAAGAAAGCCAAATGGATGCCTTTCCATAGGCCTGGGCAGCCATGGTCTCAGACCCCCAGAGGCTGGCTCATTTTGAACTGCCTGGCCCTTCATGCTGGAATTTACCTTGAGAGCAGAGGTGTGATATGTTGCAGAGGGGGTTTCACAGGGACCTTGGTAGCATATTTCAGAGGAAATCACTGAAGCTGAGACAGGAAGGATGAGAAGGAGTTAACTAGATCAAGAGTTGGAAATGGTAGGCAATGGGGTGTATGTCAGAGGGGAGCAGGTAAGAGACCCTGTAAAGAGACGGCTTGGTGTCTATTAGGAGAAGGGGAATCCAGCGTGTCTGGTGTGATGAGCCTGAAGCACTACATCATTTGAAGAGCTTCTCTTGGGTTGGTGAAGAATTATTGCTCCAAAGTCTTTTCACTTCTCTTCATTGCGTCATCCTGGGGCCTATATACTTGGGTATCTCACATGGATTTAGGGAAAGAATTGGAGAATAGGTTGGATATAAAATGAACTCAATGGAGACAGAACCTTTACTATTTCACCATCTTTCTCTTTTTAAGGTCGTTGTTCCTTTCTACAATAGAAAGCCATTTAAAATTTTCTTTTCCTTTCTTTTTATTTTTTTTTTAAGAGAGAAGGACAGTGGGGGAGAGAGAGAGAGAGGGAGAGAGGGAAAGATAGAATCAATTTTATTTAGTTTTTCATGTAGCTTTTGTTGCTCTGACACTTTGTTGTGCCCTCACCCATGCTAGGCAAGTGCCATAACCACTGAGCCACAGCACCACCCTCAATAGAGAGCCATTTAATAACTGGTAAATAATTTGGAAAAAAAATCTGCGAATTGCTGTATAATTTCCTTTTTCTTTTCTTTATATTTCCTCTCCACTCTATTATCCCTTCCTGTTTTCTTTCTCTTTCTTTTTTTCCCCATATTTTTTTCTGGTACATTATAGTTGTACATATTGGGATTTGTTGTTACATATTTATACATGTACATAATATAATAATATGATTTGGCCAATATCACTCTCCTTCTCTGCTTAAAATGTCTTATATACAAAAAGTTAATGAGAGTTCCTTGAAAATCTGAAGAAGAGCTGAGATCCTTAGGGTAATCCTAATACACATCTTTAGAAACTAAGACTTGTAAGGAAAAATAAGAATTAAAAACAAAGGGCTTCATTTTCCTTGTTGAAAAATGAAAAGATTTCTTTCTTTTCTTTTTGTCATAATATTTACCTTAGAAAACTTGTAAATGTAGGCAATTTCTCTGACCTTATGAAATCCATCTTTTTAGAAATTAAGTCTCTTTTCAGCCTCATGAATGTCTTTCTTAATTACCTGAGAGCTATCACTTTGACATGTAAACATCAAGGGAACTAACATCTAATTTTCCTGTTTCTTTGGAGTGGTGGGAGCCCAACTTTGATGTCTTGCTCCGAGAGAAACTATCTCCTGTCCTTAAAAAGCCTCCCATGCCAAATAACTAACAGCTGCTCACTGCAATCACCAGGTAAGGTTAGGATACACTGTGTTTGATCAGTACGTGAGGACGTGTTATTGTTTATCTTGAAAATACAGTAGTAAGTTGTGATGGATTTCTTTTTGTCTTTGTGGTTTCTTACTGGATTCCCTGTGATGTGCGTTATGTTCTAATTTGATGCTTATTTAGTGAGAAAAGTGTTTTCTTTCTCAATACCTTTGCAGAGATAATTTTTGGGCTGGGAGATTTTGTTTACTATATTTCCCTGAAAGACCTTAAGGAGAGAAAACCTTATCCTTTCCCAAAGCTTTTTTCAGGAGAGTATAGCACTGTGAGAAATGGAAACTGTCACCCACTTGTTCTCAGTGGCTGTGCCCAATATGAGTTCTGTTTGGCAGATGGAATGCCAGCCCTTTCAAATTTTCCCAGGTGGACTAAACACTGTTTGCTTTTAGAAGTTCTCAGCGAGGCTTTCATTTTAAATTCATAAAAGTTATCAGCCAACTTCCAACAATTGTTTAATAAAAAGCAATTAGCCAGCCAAAAATATAATGGCTTTTATGTCAAAATATGCTGGAGACAGCTGCTAAGCGGGCCACTGGCAGCCCCTGGGCCATATGCCGTGTGTCCCAGACATATGCACAGCCAGGCACAACAGCACACAGCATATTGGGAGTAATAAGCCCAACCCCCTACCCTCCTTCCTCTCCCCCCACCCAATCACCTTACTCCAGAGAAATCGACAGCAGGAAATTCTCTGGAGTAAATTGCCACAGTCAAGATTTGCAAAACTCATTTAATAGGCAAGGATCTAATCTGGCAATAGATGCAGAAAGCCCTAGTTCCCTAGCCTGGTTTGGATAAAATCCATGCAAACCTTATTGCATTGCAGAAAAACGATTTCAAAAAGAAAAAAAAAAATCCTCTACAAAACAACTAACTCAACCACATTCATCAAGAAAATCGAACTCAGATTACAGACCTTTCATTATCTATGTATTTGCTTCTTCCAATTTTATATTTGCATGGGAAAACTTTCTAGAATCTCCTGTTCCTTACAAAAGTAGTTTTATTCTCTGTACAGTTCCTTGATGCAGTCCTTATTGTTCTGCCTTGCTCCTCCTGAGATACTGGGTTGATTGAGATATTGGGAATAGTCCCATGTGACTCCTGTTGTCATTAGAAATACAAATCCAGATACATGCTTATTTTAATCATAGGACGTGGGAAAAAGGGAAACTCTCCTGAAATATTTACGCAGAGAGAAAGGCCATGTTTCCATCAAAAGAATGTTATTTTGAGAACAAAATGCAGGCAGATAACCTTTTGTTTAGAGAGAAGCTTCTGAGGCTGTTTTGAGAGCGTTCATGTTGCCTATCTCCTCAAGGACAGGTCCTGGAGACTGCTCTGTCTCACCTTTCTGGCCATTTTGGAGTGCCAGCAAGATCTTCTTCTATAGATAAGAAAACGTGCAATGTTTTTGAGGATAATAAGAATTTTTCCCCCTGAAAAACACATTAGGTAGCACAGTACTTGCAACAGAGTTGCGGAACAGCCCTTGGAAGCCGGTCAACACTGGGAATCCTCCCCAGAGGGTCTCCAAATATCAATTCTTTCTTCAATCTTCTCTTTTTCCAAAATTTTTTTCAGCAAAGCTGCAATGAGGGAGAATGTTGGGGTCCTACAAGAGCACCTCCAGTTTTGATAACTTGCTGGGAGGGCTCGCAGGACTCAGCATATAGTGGCACTCATAGTGGTTTGTTACAAGGAAAGCATATTAAGCAAAATCAGCAAAGGGAACAGCACAGGGGGTGCAGTCTAGGGGAAACCAGGCATAAGCCTTTCCCAGGGCACTCACCCACAGTTTGTGCCTAATCCCCCCCAGCAAAGAGCACAGGTGAAATATCCATCAGGGAAGCTTAATTACAGACTCAGTGTCTGAGGTTCTTTATTGGGTTTTTTTTGTGGAAAAGCATAGGACCCAGAAGAGAGGCAAGGGATCAGGGGATGGGAGGAGGGAGGTAGAGGAGGTAGAGGGGTGCAGGGGAGGGGGGATATTGACCAAATTATATTGCTTTATTGTGTGCATCTAGGAATATGTGACAACAAATCCCAACATTATGTACAACTATAATGCATTAATAAAAATTATAAAAAAGAAAAAGGAAAATTCTCAAAAATATGGGGATCTCTAGAATATCTAAGTATCAAATATTTGTACATCAAAAATAAATAAGTAAACTCTAAAAAAAAAGACTGGTCACATAGGCACCTTCTTCCTGGTAAGTATCAAAATTCCAGACTCCAGAAAAAATACAGATATTTAGCATAAACCATATTACATGCACAATTAGAGCCATTCATTTTAGTTCTGGAAATGATGGGGACATTCCCAAAATCCAAGTTCCCAGATGTCAGTCAAGGGTCAGCTTTGTAAGCGGGTCTTCGTAATGATAGCAGTCTCACGTACCATTTATTATGTTAACTCTTGTTTGCTCAAGTGGCATTATGAACTGTCATTTAAGTCTTTCTTCTTTCCCATTTAATCTCTCTACAGAGGGGTTTAAGGCACTTTGTTGGTGCTCTAAGGAATGTGGTGGAAGTGGTGTAGACAGATTTATGAGCAGTAACAGGCTTAACGTGGGCCCTTGATGTAAGGCCAGTACAGTGAGGACTCTGAGAGAGTCAGTGTGGCAATACTTACACAGCAGAGACTTCAAAATCTGGCACACTCGGGTCCAAAGCTTGCTTGATATTTTAATTGCACATTCAAAATTTAAACCTTTCACATGTATGTTTTTATGGATAATCCAACTAGTTAATGTGAATGGATAAAAAAATAGTTGAATAATTTTGGAAAGAGGATAGCCTTGAATTCAGGAGAGATATCATATACTAGATCTATGGGCATATAAATTAGGAGGGAAATCAAAACTGTACTGAATGTTCCTGGATGTAGAACCCAGTATTCTAATTTTGGTATTGAGATTTTCATCACATAGTTTTTATGAACATGTGCACCCACAATGTGTATGTGTGAGAAGGCCCAGGGCAATGTCAGCAATGCAGCCTGTGTTCTCTAAATACTTAGAGTGATCTGATGGAGCAATGGAGAATCTGAACCAGGCAGTGAGGGGTGCCAGGCACTGAACTCCTGAATTACGAATGGTGGAGCAAACGGAGCTCTGCACACCAGCTTCTTCCAGCAACACCATTAATGCATCAGCTATTTATTTAACTCTTCTTGCCAGCTTTGCTTTTTAAACCTTTGTTATATTTTCAGATTCTGTCATCTCCTGAGTCAGCATATTAAACAAACTAGAATGACCAGGGAGGGAGAATCTTTATTTGTTCTGATGTGTTCATCCCAATGGTCAGGAGTTTGATTTGCCTCGTCCTTCTTTCCAGACCTTGAGGGTCCTCCTCTTCCTTGCTTGTTATTGATTCCTGTGGCCCTTTAGGCTTTGTTCAAGTCCATCATTTTTATGATGCATGAAAACCAGAACAGCAAGCACGTTCTCCAGGGCTTGGCATGTTAATCTCGTAGCAGGGGTTGGGGTTGGTAGGGGCTCCTCACACTTGGCCTTTGCCTGTAGGATGGCCAGACTTATCTCTCGAGCCTGGTTTTTAAGTCTATCCTTCAATCCGTATGTTGTTTTCAAATCTATAGACATATCCGTCTATGTCTTACATGTTCATTGTGTAAAAAGGGCTTCAGACTGTTCTGCTCTGTATTTTGAAGGCATCTTAGAATAGAGATCTGATCACAGTGGCTAAACGTATGGACTCTTTTGCTTCAGTGCCACTTTCTGATCCTTGCCCAGGCACTGATCCTTGCTGAGATTGGCAATTTTCTTAATCTCTCTGTTCTCAACTTTTTCATCTGTAAAATGGGGAATAAAGTATCATTACATATTTCAGGATTAAATACATCTATTTTTGACATACTTAAAACAGTGTCTGGCACTGTTTGACATACATAGAATTTAGAAAAAGAGTCTTATGCCTCATTACAATGTCCATTAGTTTCTGTTTTTGGATTGTAAATAATTGCAATGAGTTGTTTCGTTATTAATAAATCTTATACTAGTTAGAAGAGAATGATTATCATAGAAACCCAATCTTCTCACTGATTCATTTGGGTTTCTCCATAGTTTCCTACAACAGAATTCAGGTTTATGCTAAGTCAGAAGTGGAAACCCAAACTTCTGTTGCAAGAGACTGCATTATCTTATGATTAACCTGAGAGAGAATAACATCAGTTGCTTTTTTTTCTAATTAAATATGTGATTACAGCTGAGTGTGGTAGTACATGCCTGTAATCCCAGTGACTTGGGAGGTTGAGGCAGGAGGATTGCAAATTCAAGGTCAGTCTCAGCAACTTAGTGAGGCCCTAAGCAACTTAGTGAGACTCTGTCTCAAAATAAAAAAATAAAAAAGGGCTGGTGATGTTGCTCAGTGGTTAAGCACCCCTGGGTTCAATCCCCAGTGCCTGCCTCCCCCAAATTACAAATCTCTTTATCCTGACAAATTCTACAATGTGTTTTACCTTTTGTTATTTACACTAACATTTTAAATTTTTTTATGCAAAATAAGGGAGTTGAGGCAGACACATTACAAATCTCACACTAGTTAGAAAAGAGTAATTATCATAGAAACCCAATATGAGTGGGTGCATGTATCAGAGTTGCTCTAATTAAAAATCAGTGCCCGTTGTGGTCTAGTGAAGACTATCACACACCAACAAGCAATCAAACAAACACCTCTCGAAATGAGAAAACCAAAACCAAAACAAAAGTGTCCAGCACACAGTAGGTCCTAAGAAAATGCTAATTCCTTTCCATTATTTTGCCTGGTTGCTAGAAACAATTTCTTCTCTCAGTGTTTCTATTGACTTTTCTTACTCTTTAATTTGGAAAACACAAGGATTTTTTTTTTAAAGGCTCCAAGTGTATGATGTTTAATTTCTGCAGAGGTGTGAAGAAGTCTTGGTGCTGAAAGTGGAGTAAAATTTTTTTCCTTGGGTGGGAGCCCAGAAAAGGTAGACAAGCCAAGGTGAAGACTATTTCTGACAAATGACAGCGTGAATGCATGTGTATGTGTTTGTGGGTGTGAATATGTATGTGCAGGTTTCTAGAGCCATATTAGCAAGGAGAAATCAGGACTAACAGAGAGGAATTAATCCAAACTGATAGATTGCAAAATGGTTTGACCCACCCTACAAGGCCCCGTGTGTGCACTTCCTGCTTAGCATTCTATATAATCACTGGAGCTAGCCATTTCCAAATGACCTGTCTTAAAAATTGCATGATCAAATTAAAATAAGCTGAACAGACCATGCAAGTTTCTCTAGTCAAACCAGCAACCAAGATTTACTACTTGAGTCTTGCAGAATTTTAAGAACTTAGAATAGTAGCTCCTATCCTTTGAAGTTGGGTGTTGTTGAAAATGTCCCTAAAGGAAAAGGCGTGAGATTGGACTGGCTCCCTGTTTTAAAAAGAACTTTCTTCTATTTCTGTAAATTGAATACCCAGTTTAAAACAGAAATATGATAACATTAAAAAAGCTTCAACCACAGTTGTGCAAAATAAAAGACCCTTGCTCCTTCCTGTAGATTGCTGAAGATAGTGAGATGTGTAAAGGGAGACCTCTGAAGACAACTAGAAAAAAGCAGACATTTTGTTTCCTTTTCAACCTTTTCTGGAAAAAAAAAAGCTTATTTCAAACAGAAGAGCTGAAAATTAGACTTGGGTAGGGACACACATGAGTGAGCTCCTACCTAATGAAGAAAAATAGGAGTCTTGAAAAGCCTATGTCAGTGGTGAGTCAAGCCTGCAACCTCACAGTGAAAACCATGGGCCAAGAGCGTGGCGGTGACTTCAGCCACAGTGTGGCCTCTCATTGGCTTGTTACATGATCCTCACCAGCTCCCAGGGAAGAGGAAAAACAATTTTTTTAATGGCATAGATTGTCTTCACTACTTACCAGCAGGAATTTCTGACAACTTTGTTCTTTCTGGTTTTAGGGATTTAAAAAGAAACAAAATATCACACATTTCTAACTGGGGCAGGAAGAAGCCAAAGTCTACCTCATTAGTGACTGGAAAACAGTGTCCCCTTTGGGCTAGATCAAGAGGTCAATGTGCATATGACTGAAAGACCCTATTTATTAACCAAATACCCATTATATGGGTCAAGTCCAAGGCCAGCCTGATGGGTAGTCAATTCCCCATATGGCTTCATTTCAGAGACTGAAATACCGCTCCCTTGATCCTCCAAATTCCAAATATGGCCCCTATGTGTCTACTGATGCCTAAAATGAATTTTATAGGAAAAATGTCTTTCCTGGAGCAGTCGGTAATAAGGTACATAGTGAAAGCAGCTTAGGTGTGACTTAAGAACACACCGAGGTGTGAATGACTGCACTGGACTCTCTTGAGAGTAAGTTTAATGGTTGAGGGAAGAAAGAGACTCTGTCTTGGATGGGAGGAAAGAGATAAACAGAAAGAAAAGATGGGGGAGCAAGCAAGCCAAATTTGTTCTTTTATTGTTCACTTCTAAGTGAGAGAGAAGGCTCTTATGGAGTTGGGAACATAGGAAACGCTCAAAGTGTCTATTATTCTTATTTGTAGTTTTGGAAGGTTTGGATCATGCAATTTGGGAGAAAACCTGCAGAATCCCTGCTCTGAACTGATAGTGCCTCATGCATTAAATTTAGGATCTTAAAAATTATTCCATTTTCTCTATCCTTTCCCATCTTAGCATCTTTTCTTTGCATTACCCCTTACTTAGTTCTTTGCTTAAGAGGGAAACTAAAAGAATCTGAGTGGGTATTGTACGAAGAAAAAGGGGATTGCAATTAGAACCAATTTTATTCAATAGCATACCATATGTCTGTGTTACATTTCTATTATCTTCTCAATTATCATTAGAGGATCCTTGAGTATTGTCTCTGTAGTAGTCTCATCACCATAATCATTGGCCCAAATGGCTCATCCCTAGGCACATCACCTCCATGCAGGCTTCCCTGATTCATCACAGTGAGTTCTTTATCTGAACTATTCAAATGGCACCAATTGGCATGACTTCTCACTTGGCATTCATATGTATTTGCCTCATAAATAAAATTTGCTGTATTTTCATTAGTAGCGTACATATCCAGCATTTAGTATATAAGGCTGTTCTCATATCTCAACTAAACTGGAAACTTCTGGTTAAGGGCCACATGGTAGTCATCCTCTTAGGTGCTCCTGAGTGATCCCTGCATCCTGGTAATCATGACTTTGTGAAATCCCTTCTTTCTGCGTGAGGGATCTGGCCATTTGCTTTGAATCAATGTAAAAACGCAAAAGTGTCAGAATGCCACTCTCCACACTAAGCAACAAAATGCCCATGATTTTTGTGCTTTGGGCACTCTGCAGCTCATCCTTGTTTGTGCAAAGTGATGGGAGCCAGTTGCCATGCTGTGAGCTACCTTACTGCATGAAACTGAGGAAAGCCTCTTGCTAATAGCCAGCAAGAAATGTAACAGTTTATAAGGAACCAAATCTTGCAACAATAACCTGAGCGAGGCTACAAATGTGTTCTCCATCAGTTGAGTCTTCCGATAAGAATGTAGCCCGAGCACGTCCCTTGAATTCAACCTTGTCAAAGACCTTGAAGCAGGAGCAGCTAGAAAAGCCCAGCCTATTTTTGTGAGATAATAGATGTCTATCATTTTATGTTGCTGAATTTTGTAGTAATTTGCTGTGCAACGATAGATGATTCACATTTTAATACCTATGTCTAAGAATCTGGAGAAAGCAGAAAGCAGACGCCTGGTACACTGGAGTAATCTGCTCTTGGCTACCTGGAGAACATCTATTTTCTTACCCTTAAAATGGAGAGGCTGAGAGGTGAAACTTATGACTTGGTCCAAAAGGTCTTTTTGCCTTAATTAGCATCATGATGCTGAAACCAGAGGGACAATTAATGGAGGGAGCAAAGGAAAGATAGAGAGGGATCTAGAGAGACAATCAACAATGTAGCAGACTTTCTACTCCTGTGAGAAGACAAATAATATGTATGCAACCATTTAATTCTGGAGAATTCACAATCTTATAAATATATTTGTTATAGGAGCATAATATAGAACAATCAGGAGACTGGGTGTGGGAGATGTGGGGGTGACTATGGTTTAGGATCAAATGTACATCATATTGTTACTTTATTCACATTTATGATTGTACAACTCAACTCCTTAGGAAAAAAGAATAGGAAACAAAAGGAAGGTTATTCAAGAGCCCAAGTGATGCTGAAAGTTGAGGTTTGGAGTTAACATGAAGACGCCAAAGAGTAAGGAACAGTGGAATGGGAAAGTGGGAGTTGGCTTGGTGACATTCCATTTCTAAACAAAGAATGAACTGAGTTCATGGAAATATGTTTAGAGGGGAAGAAACAGTGGTGAATCTAGGTAGAGAGGGGTTGCAAACATCAATGCTTATTTTCTCAGAAAGCAAATGAAGTGCGTGGGTTGGGGGCCTGGGGAAGAGGGCAAGCCTAATTTTAGTGGAATGCATATCATCCTCAGGGAGAGCATAGCCATCTGGAAAGATTGCCTGTTCACAGCTCACAGATGCATCACACTGACCATTGCCCTATACCATGGGAAAGTACCTTACCCAAGGTTATGTCTTATCCGTGGCCTGGCTTGTTGCCAAAGACTGGCAGGTGGGAGATCAAAAGAGTGGGTGCCATGTCTCAATGTGAGCCCGTCCTGAAGTTTCCTTTATACTCCAGAGCTCCCCAAAAGATTGAGGCCTCAAGGGGAAGCATATTTCAGCCAGATTTTCCCCCTGGAAATTTTTCCTTCTTTACTTTTCTTTTTCAAAGGGAGAGAGAGAGGGAGAGAGAATATCGATTTTATTTATTTTTTCATGTAGTTCTAGCTTTTCCTACACTCAGTAGTATATGCGGTGCTGGGGTTGGAACCCAGGTCCTTGCACACATGCCAGGCAAGTGCTCTACCCCTCCATTCCAGCCCCTCCTGTCTTCACTTTTTCACAGTGTACCTTCCAAGAGCAGCCTCTAGCCAACCTTTTGTCCACAACTGCCCATCTCAGTCTAAGACAAGGGTCAACAGCTGTTCTGCTTTACTGATTGTTGCCATGCACAGGAGTGGGGACCCATTGTCAGATCTTGTTTTATAAGACAAGCTAGAGATACAAGTATGCAAATGAAATATTTCAATCTTTCTATATGGCAAGTAATTAAAATTTAAGAGAACAACTCTGATGTGAAACAAAACATGTATTAGAGTCAGATACAGCTAAAGGGACACAAGATTGAGTTCTCTAATCCCTCTTTGTGATGTTGAATTTTATGTTTTTGAATCTCTATTAATATCATTTCACCATTTGCTTAAGAGAAGAAATAAACATTTTTGTATACAGATGGGAGAGAAGAAAGATGAAAAAAAGTTTAATTTTTCTTGATCTTGGTGCCATGTTTAAGTAATTAAGCAATACTTACTTCCTTTTCCTCCCTACAAAAGGAAACAAAGATAAAAAAAGGAGATTTCTAAATTTTCATGAAGATTAAGGGTAGAGATTTTTTTTCTCCCTTCAATTATTTTTTAAAGAGGGAGGGAGGGAGGGAGAGAGAGAGAAAGAGAGGAGAGAATCAATTTTATTTAGTTTTTCATGTGTCTTTCTTTGCTCGTACACGTTGTTGTGTACATGGTGCTGGGGTTCGAGCCCATGTCCTTGCACTTGCCGGGCAAGCACTAACTGCTGAGCCACCACTCCAGCCCCTCTCCCTTCATTTTTGGATATCTTCTTAAGGTTGTCAGATAGTAAGGACGATCCTTGTTTATACATGCTATTTCTGTAAGTACTCATTGCCCCTGCTTTTGTTTCCCCAAACCTTCTAGTTGGATAATCAAAATTTTTTTCTCTTTGATGGGGCAAACATGGATTCTTCCCTTTCTAGGTATTTATTTTCTTCCATAAATAAACCCTTGGGACTTCTAGGATAGTTAAGATACACTGCCTTCTAAAGAATGAAATTCACCAAAAGCACAATTTTTCTCTTGCAAGTTGAAATCCTCTCCAAGTCCCACTGCAGCAATTTGACACAATCCTGCTTTTCAGGGGAATAGTTTTCACACTCACTTCACAGTTTAAACCAATTTGATTTTATTACTAATTTGCCTTATTTTAACTTGGGTATGCTGAAGTAGTTCAAGCTGCTTCCAAACACTTACTGCCTCATTAGCTGATAGCTGTCGTCTAATGACTTTCAGACCAAATGAGAGCTTCCAGGGTGTTGGACACAGGTTGAAATAGCTCTTAGCAGCAAAAGAAGAGGAAGTCAGAATTGGATTTAATTCCATCCTTTGTTAGCTTTGGAATATTTGACATTTATTTCAATTAAATGTAATTATTTTCAGTAGTGTTGATTGATGGGAAGTCCCTGGGTAAATAGACTGAAGTCATCACACCAGTGTGTAACCAGGAAAGTCTTTTCTGTGAGAGAGTTCCATGTAGTCTTCAGGTTCAGCTGTGAAGACAGATGTTTATGTAAAGCTGTGTGTGTGTGTGTGTGTGTGTGTGTGTGTGTGTGGTGTGTGTGTGTGATCCTCCCATTGATGTGTATACCTGCATAAACACATATACACACACACATTAAAAACTGTGACTCCTTTCCCTATTCCAACAGGTTAGAATAGACTTTTTTTTTTTTTAAGAGAGAGGGACAGTAAGAGAGAAAGATAAAATCAATTTTATTCAGTTTTTCATGTGGCTTTCATTGCTCTGACACTCTGTTGTATACGTAGTGCAGGGGCTTGAACCTGTGTCCTCGCACATGCCAGGTGAGTGCCGCAATTGCTGAGTCACTGTTCCAGCCTAGAATAGGCTTGTTAGTTAGAATAAGAGCTCTAGACTCTCTCAGCAATCTCAAAGACAATTGTGAGACTTTGGGTGGTGGTGGAAATCTTTCAGGCACAAAAGGTATATATTTAGGCCATACAAGGCTCTCAGAGGTAGTTCAGGATCTACACAGTCGCTCTAAGTTGCCTACCTAACTTCAATTCCCACTCTACCCTTCTTTATATTAAAAAAAAAAAAAACCAAAAAACAAAAAACAACAACTCAGTTTTTTTTCCTCGGGAAGGTGAGTTCCTTCTCAACTTCAAGGGCTACATCGTATTCTGTCTAAGGCAGGCAGCAGAATCCAATTCGCTTTGCCAGTGATAGCTTTTAAGGTGAGCATGAGAACACTTTGCAGGCAATAATAATGCATATAAGAAAATCTGTTCTGGTAATGTGGGAAGGATTTTACTCCCTGAGAGGACAACAGATGGTGATTAAGTGGGTTCTATTATTATTGTTATTATTATTATCTTGTCAGGAAGTGGTGTCCAAGGATTTTATGAATGGAGGGATGGCAGCTACCTTTAAAGCACAAGGCTGAAAGC
>PVKS010003986.1:46551-97985 GCA_004027875.1 Aplodontia rufa
TTTTTTTTTTTTTTAGAAAGAGGGACAGTGAGAGAGGAGAGAGAGAGAGAGGGACAGAGAGAGAAACAACTTTATTTAGTTTTTCATGTAGCCTTTGTTGCTACAACACTCAGTTGTGTACGTGGTGCTGGGGTTCGAACTCGGGTCCTCGCGCATGCTAGGCAAGCGGCGTAACCGCTGAGCCACTGCTCCAGTCCAACTCAAAACATTCTTAACTGACAATATACAAGTAAGCCATGGGGACCAGTTAGTTATCTTACTTGCCGCTCAGTATCAGGATTTCGTGGATATTCACTTCCATCTATTTAGGATGACTGTAACTTGAATGAGAGGAGCTTTCTAAGCATGAGTGGCTGTGAATACTAGCTTCCCTGATAAAATTTCTTCTTTCGAATGAATGCTTCAGGATAGGCAAGGTTACAGCATTCCCTTTGCCAAAATGCAGCTTTATCCATTAAATACAGGTCCAGGTGATAACACAGAGCTTTCAGCTTTGGTATATTTTGACTTCACACTTCCCCTGATTAACTATGTGATTGAAGATTTTATTTTATTTTTTTATTTCTTAATTTTTTAAAGAGAGAGTGGCAGTGTGAGAGAATCAATTTTTTTTTTTTTTTAGTTTTTCATGTGGCTTTTGTTACCTGACACTTAGTTGTGTATGTGGTACTGGGGTTCGAACCTGCATCCTTGCACATGCCAGGCAAGCGCTGTCACTGCCGAGTCACAGCTATAACCCAGTTGAAGATTTGTTGAGCATGTGGTGGGTTTGGGAATTTAGTGGGGAAATACAGAAATGCTCTCTGCCTTCTTGGAGTTTACGGTCTAGTAAGATGATGCAATTTCTGAATTCACCTGGTCTTTTGATGCAGAATTCGAGGGAGCCCTGAGTTGAATTGGAGGAACTCAGCATGGAATCCTCCTAGAATGAGTGAATGTATCTTTGAGAATGATGACAGTAGTAGCAGACAATTCTTTTCTTTTCTTTTTTTTTTTTTTTAAGAGAGTGGGGACAGTGAGAGCAGACAATGAGAGAGGGGGAGAGAGAGAGAGAAAGAATCAATTTTATTTAGCTTTTCATGTGGCTTTTGTTGCTCTGAGACTTTGTAGTGTGCTTGGTGCTGGGATTTGAACTCGCATACTCGTGCATGCCAGGCAAGTGCTGTAACTGCTGAGCCACCGCTCCGGCCCAGGCAATTCTTTTTACATTGATTTTCTTCTTTTTTTGCTCTAATATTGCAAAGGTTGAGAAAACAATTAAATATTGTGCTGAGATTTTCTTTCTTATTAAAACTATATTCAGAATATCTAGTCTGAAATCAGGACGTAGTATTCTACTAATCTGAACTTTTAGGATACACACACACACACACACACACACTTTTTTTCACACTCCCACCATAATATTCTCAAATAATCCATGTCATGCATACCAAAGTAGGTGGTGATAAATACTAAAGAGACTCTCCCATTTTTTTTGTACTAGGGATTTAACCCTTGGGCTATTTACCACAGAGCTACCTCCCCAACCTTATTATTTTGAGGCAGGGTCTCATTAAGTTGCTGAGGGTCTCACTAAGTTGCTGAGGCTGGCCTTGAAATTTCAATCCTCCTGTCTCAGCCTTCTGAGTTGCTGGGATTACAGGCGTGTGGCCCTATACCCAGTTTTATGTTGGTTTTAAAAAAATTGCAAGTCTTAAGATTCTAGCACTTCCAGCAGGAAAACAGTTGTGTCCCCAGTGGCTTCTCTTCATTCACATGTGTGTAAGAACATTAAATTTGAGAGTTGCTTTGCCAAATAAAAGCTCAAGTCCAATAATCACATTTGTTGGTTTCCATTTCCCTTGGCGTTTTTATTGAATGGGGGCATCATTATTTTTTGGCCTAAAGCAGCCTCACTTCATCATGGAGAGAATGAATTGAACTTGTGGGTGGCTGACTTTGAGTTGTTATTTTTTGATTGTTTATCTTCCTTCATATCTTTGGCCCTGGTGGGGTTATTCAACTCCCCAGGAAAAATATTTACAGAGAGCCTTGGGTCAGGTTCGGATGGATCTCTACTTACTGACTTTATGTGGAGCCTGTGGTATTCTATGGAACCAAAAATATCTTCTATGCCTATCTTTATGGAAAACCAGTTAGTGTTTTCTTCAATTTCTCTGCCTTTTTATATAGCCTCATTTTATTCTCCATTGATTAGGATTCTAATGATGATTACATTTAAAAGCCCCTCCAGCAAAACTTCCTTTTCAATACAACTATTTTAAAAAAAAGAGTTGGGGGGAGAGGGAGAGAGAGAGACAAAGAGAGACAGAGAGAAGCAATTTTATTTAGGTTTTTATGTGGCTTTAGTTGCTCTGGCACTTATTTGTGTATGTGGTGCTGGGGTTCGAACCTGTGTCCTCATGCATGCCAGGCAAGTGCCGTAAATGCTGAGCCACTCCTCCAGCCCCACCATTATTTTTTTAAGGTGGTTCTCTGTATGATAATGCCAACGCTGAATTCTCTAGACCCCTTTTGATTTATGAGCTAAGCTCTTCATGGTCTCTTCCCATCAGTGCCAGATTTTCAAATCAATAGTTCAGAGGTGGTACCTGGGGTTGGTGACCACAACCTTGGGTCATGAATTATTTTAAGAATCAAGTTATAGCTTAGGTCTTGGTCTAACATAATGGCTTGGATACATGCCTGATGAGCCTATTATATTTTTTCCAATTTTCCCAGGGAAATTTTTTGTTATTTATTTATATTCGTATGTTTCAAAGAAATTTACTTTATTAAAAAATTCCATTTCATCATTTAGAGGCAGTGGGGAGGAAAATAGGCCAGTTCTGTGATGAACAGATAGCTATATGTATGGTTATAAAAACCTTAAAAATGAATGTTAACAGGAAACCAGGGGACAGATTGCATTTCTATGAATGAGGTCCCCAGGTAATAGATGGTGAAAAATATCTTACATCATTAAACTACACTTTTTTGATTTCTAAAATACATGCTCTTAGTACGAAACAAAATTGTATCTATACATTAAGGGTGAACATTTTGCTGGACTGTTTATGGATTTGATCAACCAGACATGTATATTCCATTGTGTATTAATTATATTAAGAAAATATTCAGCTTTTGGCTTGGCACTTGGATTTAAAATAAGAACTGGCAACTTGCTTGTGGTTTTAAGAAATAGAAGCCAATTGGAACAAAAGTACAGACTTTCTAATTTTAAAATATTCACATTGTAAGTGGAATTCATAATTCTTCAAGAAAAATTAGGAATTGACTTTGAGATGATCTGATTACAAGGCTATTAGGTCTCTTCTCCACTCCCTGAAGCCTATCCCTATTCTCAATTATTCCCTGCTGCTAATAAGATGATACACAGAATAGAATTGTCCCTTAGGAAAACCTTAGCCATCAGCTCAGCACAACACTCCTCTTTTTCTCTTGTCCTTCATACTTAAACCACTCGGGGAGGAAGAAATGGAGAATTCAATAGTTTGATTTTACAGAACTTGAAGCTCTTTTGCTGGCAAAATAGTTAATTTAAATAGAAATAATGTCTGAAACAAACTATTAAAGTGGAATGTTCTTGTGTGGAGCACAAGATCAGATGTGCAAAGAATAACACTTCATCTTCTGTAATGTATCAATTTGCTTTTCCCAAATCCTCTTGCCCTGGTTTCCCCAGGTACAAGTTTAGGAGGACTTTTGTGTTGCTATGGCATTTTGTGGTGTGTTTGTGTGTGTGTGTGCTTGTAGCCCTCAAGGTCACACCACACAGGAATCTGCACAATTATTGTCCAGTTTAGCCCTTGATCACTGGACAGCAGCAGGTGTGGAGATACTCCTGATGTGGAAGGCAGGACCCCTCCGCCACCATCAGACCTCTTTTCTGTGCTGTGCTTGGTACTCAGGCCACAGCCTCTTCCTTGCCCACGTCTGTCTCTGGGCTGTTGCCATCTGACGCTAGATGAAGCGGAGGAGTGTAGACTGGCTTGGAGTTCTATGAAAAAGCACGATCATTTAGAAATAATTTCTTATTTCTATTTTGTCTTTATTCTTTTCTCTTTCATTTTGAGGTAAGGACAGTTCCTAAAACTTTAATATTTTCCCTTGGAAAAATAGAATTAGTTATATGGTTAATGATAACAATTCTTACTACTTTCATTTCAAGGTTACATTGATGAGTTATTTTCTATTTTTAAAAAAGTCAAAAATAATAATTGCACATATTTATGAGGAACCATATGAAAACTGATACCTGTATGCAATGTGTAATGATCAGTCAGGGCCATTGGCATTTCTATTTCCTTGAACATTTATCATTTCTCCTACTAACTAGACAACGCAAGAATTTGTCTGTTTTATTGTCTTCACCCTCCTTTTCTCATTGCCCACATCAAAAACCGTTTACATTTTTTAACATATGTTTAAGGTATATGCCATAATGTTTTGATATTTAGATACATAGTGAAATGATTACAACAGGCAACCAAATTAACACATCTATCACTTTCAATAATAAGATGCTGTGTGTATGTGTGGTAAAATTCTCAACGTACAAAGCAATATCATCAACCGCAGTTCTTCTGTAGTACATGAGACCTCCTCTATCCATGTTCGTTCTATGTAACTGCAAAGTTTGTGCACTTTGACTTAGATCTCTGCATTTCCTCTCCTTTCTCATCCCTGATGGCTCCCACACTACGGTTTCCATGTATTTTCATGTTTTTCTTTTTCTTATTTACCTTGCATAATGTACTCCAGTTCCATCCAAATTGTCATAAGTGGTAGAATTCTTATTTTAAAGAATAAACAATATCCAATTGTGTGTGTGTGTGTATGTGTGTGTGTGTATGTGACAATTTCTTATCCATTTCTCTGTTGATGGGTACTTACATTGTTTCCACATTTTGACTCTTGTGAATGATGCTGTAATGAATGTGGGGGTGCAGGTATCTCTATGAGGTATCTATCTCTGTCTTGATATGTCCTTTGAGTACATATGGAGCCAAGGGATTCCTGGGTCACATAGTAAAGCCAAATTACATTTGATATCACCACTACTATGTCATGTACTTATCCTATTATTTCATGTTTTCTGTTTTTAATACTTTGTTGAGTTTTCTGGACTTATATTGCTTATCTTCATATATAGGAAAATGGTATGTTTCTATTGCTTCTTTAAAGATCTATAGGGTGAACATAGTTTCCCCTATTGATATAATAATGAGATTACTAAATTATGTAGAAGTAATGAAACAGTTTTATTCTTCCTTATTGCTCTAATCTCAGATCTGCTGGGTTTTGTTGCTATAACATAGGCCCAGTTTCTTGGACATTTTTTCCTGTTCAGTGCTTTTAAACTTAGATTCATATTATTAGCTTTATTGCTTCCACTTTATTTGCCTAATAACCCTTTGCTTATGACTTTATTTTATAAGGTGTAATTTCATAGAATTTTAACATTTATGTACAGAGAAATGTGCAGATCTTAAGTATGGCTTGATGTGTTTAATAAGTGCATACACCTCTAACAAACACTGAATCATAAACCATCATCTCAGAAAGAAACCATGGACCTTTCCAATCAACCTCCATTCCTCCCAGAGACAACCAAAGTTCTTATTTCTATAGTCATAGATTAGTTTCTCCTTTAAGATGTGATTGGAATATGCGCAGTACACTCTTGTGCATAAGACTTGTTTCTCTCAGAAAGTTTATTCACTGTGTGCATCAATAATTTATTGATTTTCTTTGCTAAGTAGAATTCTGTGATACCACAATTTGCCAATTCTTCCATTGTTGGACATTTGGCATTTTACCAGTTTTTAGCTGTTATAAATAAAGCTGTTATGAACTTTCATACCCAAGTCTTCTTATAGATAGATGTTTTCGCTTTTTGCTTCAGTCAATACCCAGGAGTGGAAATGCTACACTATAAGGTAGGTATAGGTTTAACTTGATGGGAAATGTCCAAAATAACTCACAAACTGGTTGTACTATTTTTACCCCAGTGTATAACTTTGATCTCACCTTACTAACATTTGACTTCGTGAGTCTTTTTTGAGTTAGACAATTCTAGTAGTAGATATCCTTGTAAATTTAATTTAGATTTTCCTGATGATTAATAATGACAGGCATGTTTCACATGTTTATTGGCAATTTGTACATCTTCCTTTGTGGAGTGTCCATTCTTATGACCCTTGTTAAAACCAGCCTTTATTCTATCATTATTGAATTGTAGTTGTTGTTTACATATTCCAGTTAATAGTTCTTTATCAGATTATGTATTGCAAATATTTCTCTTCATTACGACTAGCTCTATAGTTTCTCAACAGTGTCATCTGATAAGCAGGAGTTCTAAATTTTGGCAAAGTCCATTTTGTCAGTTTTTATTTCTTGGTTAGTAATATACCTTTATTTAAAATATTTCTTTTTGGGCCTGGAGCAGTGGCCCAGTAGTTACCCGAGTTCAAACCCCAGCACTACGTATACAATGAAGGCTTGGAGCAACGAAAGCCACATAAACAACTAAATAAAGTTGATTCTCTGTTTCTCTCTCTCATTCTCCCTCTCTCTATAAAAATAAACAAAATATTTTCTTTTGGCTTCTTTTTAAGAGAGAGGGAACAAAGAGAGAGAGAGAGAGAGAAAGAGAGAATCAAATTTATTTAGTTTTTCTTTGGCTTTTGTTGCTCTGACACTTTATTGTATGTGGTGCTGGGGTTCGAACCTGTGTCCTTACACATGCCAGGCAAATGCCGCAACTGCTGAGCCACCACTCCAGCCCCTCCTTTTGCCTTTTTTTAAATGTATTTTTTCCTTATAAAATATTGAACATGTTTTCTTGTTCTTGAACTTAATCTGATAGTCTTTCTTTTAATAGAAAACTTACATGGTTTAAATTTAGCTTAAGAATTGAAAAACTTAGTTTTATTTCCTTCATTTTTGTTGTTTTTTTTTGCCTCCTTTTCTTTGTGTTCAATCAAGTTACTGATCACATCCTTTCCTACTTGTATCCGTTCGGTAGTTTGCTGATACTGTTCCTCCTCCATTTGCAATCTTTATATTCTCACCCTGCATAGTTAAGTATATATTTCTCCACTATTATGTGAAATAAAGATATTTACCACATTCCTTAACCAAAGTTATCTACTGCTGTCTATTGTTAAGTTCATACCTACAGATACAGGATGATTGCTTATCTTGATTAGTTTTTCAAATGTTGGTCTGTTTCCGTTTTCCTGACATAATTGGTAATGATGCCTCTTTTAATCTGAAATTGTCCCAGTTTGCACACTAATTTGTATGTGTACAATTCAATGTACACAGAAAATGAATCATTTTAGATTATCTTTTCCTTCCCATCTTCTTCATGTACATCCACAAGAATGTCTTTAGTTCTCTCCCGTTTGCGTCATAGTACAGAACTTACTAGCAGATTGGAGCCATGTGCTAGCTGTGTGATCTCAGGGAAGCTGCTCGCTTTGCCTCGTTTCCTCCTGTGTAAGAAGGGCATTATCATATCACTTGCTTCATGGGGAGGCTATGATGATTTCATTGGAGGAAGTGACCTCAACAGTGGCCATACCCCACGCCATGGGCATCACCTGCCACAGCAAGCCTGGCTGTGACTCCCTTGCTCCCTCTCAACTCATCGATGACTTATTACATTCAGTTTGACACCGTTGTTAGCTCTGGCTTTGCTGTGACACTCTTGTAGTTCAAGTGCTCTTAATATTATAAGTTCCTGATGATTCTGTCATTGTGGATTCAAGGTGATTTGCCTACTGCTGTTTTCTCTCTTCCTCATTGTCACCTGTTGTGTTCACTTATTCAATGAGAGTCCTTTTCTAAGGATTTCCTCAGTTGGCTTCTACGGGTCATGTGACTTCAGAACCCTTAATGTACTTCTTGCTGGGTCTAAGAGCATGTTGTTGTAACAGTTTTTCTTCATTAACCAATAGAAGTTATTTTCCTGCTTTCTAGCATCTAAAATTACAGTTAAGATATGTAATGTTAGGAGGGAGAATAGGGAGGGATCTAGGGAGTAATTCTGGTTTAAGAGTATACGCATATCATATTGTTATTTTAAGTGCATTTACGATTGTACAATAACTCAATTCCTTAATAAAATATTTTAAAAGATATGTAATGTTAGTTTTTATGTTAGTTTTCTAAGGCTGATATACTGAAGTGCCACAGACTGGATAGTTTACATGATAGAAATTTATTTCTCACTATTGTGAATCCTAGAAGTTTGAGATTCAGGTGTCTCAAGGTTGATTTCCTCTGTCCTGGGCTTATAGATGGTCATCTTCTCCCTGTGTCATTGTGGGTTGTCCCCCTGTGCCTGTGTCCAAGTCTTCTCTGAATCTTATATTGAATCAGTGCCCAACTTAATGACCTTATTTAATTATCTATTTTAAATACCTTCTCTCCAAATACAGTGAGAATATTGGGGTTTAGGTCTTCCATATGTGAATTTTGAGGAAGCAGAATTTCATCTCTAACCATTTTATTCTTTTGCTTTTGTAAATATACCTCTTTTTCCCTCCTTCCCTTCTTTTCCCTCCTCTTTCTCATCATTCTGGAACTCAGTCCTTTTAATCTATAGACTCAGGCAATCCCACCAGGAGCATTTCTTTTTTGCCTATTCACTACATATTCCTCTTTCTATTTCTGAAGCTCCATTGCTTGTTGATCTTTTAAGACTCTTACCTTTTCTTTATTAATTCCCTCTCCAGATACATTTCCTCTATGTTGTATAAATTTCTTCCCATTAGTCCTCACGGTCACGGATTTTCAATAATGACAGTCCTCTCCTTCAATTAATATATTCACCACATCAATTTGAAATGTGTGTTTTCTGGTTGCAGGATGTTTTTGTTATGCTCAAACTGATTGGCTTTAATGCTGTATTGTTGACTTTTTTTGTTAAAAGTTTAGCCCTCCGCTCCAGAAAGGCTGTCTCTCGGAGGTACGGAGTCAGGCATTTCCATGCTTGCTTCCACTCTTGGATTGCTGAGCTGGTTCCCTTAGGGGTGCTGTTAATTTCCTCTGCCTACGTTCCACTTATCCTTGGTGATTAGGTAAAGCTAATAAGTGTTCTTATGTTCCCATTTCCTTTTGCTGCTGTACCTGCCTTATCAGGCAAGACTGATGGTACTTGAGAAGAAGCGCCTTCCTGCTTCTCTTGGCAAAAAACTGGGTAAAGCCCACCTCATAGCTACTCTAAATGATGCTGAGCTATAGTGACTTAGGTGATATTGAAGGAGCACCCCTCATCTTTCCCGCAGTCTCCTATGTCTCCCTTTAGTATTTCCAGTTTGGGAGTGCTATCCAGTCTGGGATCTTCCCTGTTTTCCTTGGAGCCTCACTTGTCATAGAGATCAAGCTCTCTTTGGTATCTTCAAATTAGTTTAATATCTGAATTTTTTTTCTCAAAATTCCTTGTATTACACCCTTCTCCATCTTCCTATGTGAATTCACATTTTCTATTATTTCTATGTTAACTCAATTTTTGTAGTGAGAGTTTCAAAGAGGAACATAAGACCCATGCTCATTGTTCTATCTCAGTTCTTCCCTTCATGATGCCTAATATTTTAAGTGTGGCAGATTACACTTAGCAAGGGTTGGCAAATCTGCATTGAGGAAGGAAATGGAAAGGAAGTGACGAAGGTTTGGGAGCAGGGGTAAGTTCAGATTTATAGATGGTTACCATAGATCGGGAAAGGAAGTGCAGGAACCACCTGACACCTTCTGACTCTAGTAATAAAATTAGGACCTGACTGTTGAGCACTGGTTATCATACCTAATCCAGAAGGTAGCACTCTATTATGACTTTGTGGTTATATTCTGGTAAATTCCATCCACTGCAATGGACAATTCTTTTATTTTGTTGAGTAGCTTCTATGATTCTGTGACTCTCTGCATGGGGCCGTACCTCCCCCTGTGCCCTTCTGTTTCAGTGGTTGAAAACCTAAGTAGTTAACAAGTGTTTTAGTCTTAGCCCATGCTTCTAGAATAGAGATAGGTTTATGGAAAAAATCTGCAAATGTGTGATATCATATGTGAGGAAATGGGCACACGAGAAAGCCTAAATGAGCATATCAGGAACATCAGAGGTATCCCTAGAAAAATAGGAAGGAAAGCAGCCACTTTTTGTGTTTATTCATTGATCAATACAAGAAGTATTTCTTTCATTGTTGTTGCAATGGATTTTGGGAACATGGACTTCCAATTAAATATCTATTGACATGAACAATTGTCCAAACTCTTTAATCTCAGTTTCTATGTTGGTAAAAATGGAATAGTAATGTACATTGGATATGTTGAAATAATTAAGAAGATTCTATGTCTGGCACTTAATGACATTCAACATACCCACTATTATTGTTTCTCCTCTATCATTGTTTTCACATTACATTAATAAATTATGGTTAGAATACTTGTCTGAAAACAATGAAAAATTAAAATTCACTTGACTTAAGGAAATAAAAGAGGGGAGAGAAGAGAAAAATTTGTTAGGTTGTGTACTTTAAAAATTCACAAATAGATTAAACTTTAGGAATGGCTAATGTGGGTTTCATATAATGTGATGAGAATGTTTTTCTTCCTTCTTTTCTCCTTGAGCTCTAATAACTTCATTTTTAATTTCCATATGATGGCAAGATTGCTTATACAGGAATGATCATTCTCCCGTACCAGCCCTTTATGTGCTGAGATTCTGGCTGGCTAGCTTGTGTCACTGGCGGGCTCTGAAGCAAGTTACCCCCCATCTACTGGGTTGAATTTGGGGATGTCTGCTGAGAGTGGGGTGGAGCTGTTGATGGATGCTGGGGAGCTGATAACAAATGTCCCATCAATCATAAAGTTGGAAGAGTAAGGAGAATTCTTCCCCAATTGAAACTGCTGGTTCATCCTTTATTGTAAGTTTACAAATAGAGGGTAGAGGAATAACTTAATAATGACCTCTGAGTGTAAGTGATATTAAAAATTAGGGATGAGAGCCTGTCATTTTCCATCTCCTCTGGGGGACAGTCCTGAACAATGTGGTGACAGGAGAGCATTGTGAATTAATGAAGAGCTGAGGGAGGGCATTTCACTTAACTAGGCCATTCTAGGCAATGAAACGGAATAACGCAGGCATCCCCAGAACACAGAATGAAAGGATTAGATGAATTTTGACCAGATTTAATTGTGACCAGATTGTGGGAGTGAAAGTTTCAGTTTGAGTCAAGTTAGCTGTTTTATTTCATGTCCCATTTCTAAAGCTTCCATATAACCCTCTCGCTTTTTCTAAATTACATGCCTCATTGTATTTGAGTTCCTCCTGCATTTGACAGCTCCATGCCTTCCAATTTTGCTTCTGCTGCTTTGATTATTATTCCTGATTTGGTTGTTGATGAGACATGTGGTTTTCTTCAATTAGCTCTGTCACTCTTACAAATGTGTGTGTCTCGCTAGTGTCCTAATTAAAGTCAGGAGGAGGAGGGGGGAAAATTACAGGCAATTACAACAGTGCCATCCTCCTCTCTCACTGCTCTTTTCTCCTCATCATCGGGGTGCATTCTTCTGTATCTCCATTTTGCAAGCGCACTGAGCAGCCTCTCTCTTTAAAATCCCATTAATTTTTTCAGAACACGATATGCAGCTGTGTCAGTGCGTCATACATTAGCTCTCAGGAAGCCGCATAACTTTCATTTAGTTTTATTAAGTACAGTCTCCTCCCTGTCAGTTTCCACCATGCTTTGAATTCATCCTAAGACAAGAGCCTACCATCACCACCACATATGGTCCTGTAAAGTCTCCCCAAAGCGGTGGCCTCGTAGGTTCAGTCTTCTCTTGTGTGGGTTTATATTCAGTTCACTCCAATTCAATACCTGGTGCATGCATTGAACATCTGAGTCTACTTGTGCTCCCGGCATTGTGCTGGGAGCTGGGGCTACCAAGATGAATTTGCACTGTGAGGTTAAGATGATGTGGGAGAGTGAAAAAAGGCCAGCTTTCAGAGTCAGACAAGCCATAGATTCAAATGCCTACTTTACCACACGCCAGCTTTTTGGCCTTGGGTAAATCACTTAGTTAGTTTTTTCATCTGTAAAATTATGCTAATAATACTTACCTTGCAGCGTTGTTGTGCAAATTGGAGATAATGTATGCAAAGTAGCTAGCTTAGTGCCTGGTATAACTCAATAAATGGAAACTATAATTATTATCATGAATAAGATATAGTGTACTTAAGGAGCTAACGGTCTACTCGAAGACAGAGAAGAGTAAATTAACTTTTATAACATATTGTTATATATAATAATAATGGAAGGATGTAGGTGGTAATGGGATATACTCCCTGGGGCTCTGTGTGTTCTCTCTGCCAACCACTTCTGTCTCCCACTACTGCCCCCTCTTCACCCTCAGGCGTTGCAGCTACCCAAGCCCTTCTTATCTTTGCGTTTACCCAGTCTCTTTGCATTTATTCTGATTCCTCTGCCAGGGAGCTTTCAGGCCCTTTTCCTGTTGGTCTTTCTCACCATTTAGGTTTTAGCTTAAACATCACCCTCTAGGGAGCCTTCCAATCACCATCCAAACCAAAGGAGCCCCATCTCTTCACTCTCATTTTATCTTTTATTATTTAGTTTTTAGTTTTACTTACATTGTACATAATTGCAAATGTGTACTACTTTATTGGTTTAGATTTTATATTCTGGCTCTCCCCAGCAGGATGTAAATGCCAGGAGAACAGGAACCATGACTGTTTTTGTGCATTGCTGTATCCTAGGGGACTAGAACCATGGCTGTGACATAGAGCATGCATAATAAGTATGCGGGGGAATGGAGAGTGGTGGGGAGAGGCCAGTCAGAGATTACAGACTGAAGGAATTCCATAGAGGTGGGTCTGCATTCTACTGTTCCTGCTGCTTTTGGCAACTGCCCACTGCCCTATGCATATTTCAACATGGTTCTTGAGCTGAAGCTGGTGGGAGATTCACAAGGTCATCTCTGAGTTTGTAGCTCTCAATCTGACTTTAAAAAACTGAATTTGAATTTTTTTCCTTTTTTTTTTTAAGATAGGGGCAGAGAGAGAGAGAGAGAGAATTTTATTTAGTTTTTCATGTGTCTTTCATTGCTCCTACACTTTGTTGTGTACATGGTGCTGGGGTTCGAATCCGCATCCTCAATCATGCCAGACAAGCTCTGTAACCGCTGAGCCACCACTCTAGCCTCTTGAATATGATTTTTAGATAATCTGAAATATTGTTTTCATGTGACTGAGTCCTTATTACTAGGCTCACAGCAAATTAACCTAAAGGAGTATGGTCTAGGCACCAAATGGTGGACCACATTAACTTTTCATGGAGATCTGTCTTTAACTGACCTTTTTCTCATGGCTTACCAAGGGTAGAATGAGGATATTTGCAAAAATAAGGTAGCAGGCATTTGGGATCAAGAGGCTGAGTATTTAGACTTTAACTTTAGGCACAGACTTCTAGAAGTAAGTACTAATCCTTCCAACTGATACTTCTCCCCTAGGATTTGAGTTGGGTTTAGACAAGGTGTCAATGCATACTAGCCAGTGTTTTTAAAAAAATTCATGACCTTGATCAAAAGCAGAGATTTGGAAAAACAGACTCAGTGGGAATCTATTCCTCCTGTTGGAAAAACAATTCAGAGACCTAGAAGTTTGTATCAAAGCTTCTCATGTACTGAGGGGACCAGGCACATCATTTTCTTACAAAGAAGATAAAGTTTTTCTTTTAACTCTACTAAGGCTTCCAACTCTCTTGTATCAAAACATCTGCAAGGCATCCACTTTAGCTTCTGATCAAGCGGTAAACTGTTCAGAGTTGCTTTGTTAGTGTTTCTGGGGCTTCTTATCATTCAGTTGGAATTTTAATATACATTCAGATATATTTATGTTTTTAAAAATTGTCAGTCTTACTCTTAATCCAGAAAGGAACCTGAAGACTTAATGCAATTTAAGTTGTATCTTTGTATGATTACATTCAAGTCTAAGTTTAGTTTTTAGTATGGCACAAGAGAAATAGATATGGTTAAAGGACTAATTTAATTCATTGCAATTCATCTTTAGGCCTTGGCAGTGTCAGAAGCTCAAAAAATTTGTTCTAACCTCGTAGTCTTTTAGACACTTTTGACTTTGGCTATATAAATTGTAGCTCAGAAGTAGAAATTTGATCATTCACATGCATACATATATGCAAAGAATTAGATGAACCACATACTTCTCAAAAATATTTTGTTTTTATGATGAACTGAAATTGGTGCCAGAGTATTTGTATTATTAT
Organism: Aplodontia rufa; assembly: GCA_004027875.1. Classification (NCBI taxonomy): domain Eukaryota; kingdom Metazoa; phylum Chordata; class Mammalia; order Rodentia; family Aplodontiidae; genus Aplodontia; species Aplodontia rufa. The sequence goes on from PVKS010003986.1 coordinate 60,861, forward strand.
TAGTTTTCCATCAGGATGTTCTTGAGTATTGAGTATTTAAACAGCTGGGATTTAATTAGTTGGGTGGTATCCATTGGCAGATACTCTCAGTGCTGGGCTCTTCAACACTGCCACATAGGTACTTCCTAGTTCACTTTAGTTACAAGTTGGGTTGTTCATGATGATTTTCTAGATCATCACGATTTCCTCAGCGACCATAACCAAACCTCTTTTATTACTTTTGGAAACAGACCCCAACTGTTAGATGACAGGCATTGATTGATATGTGTACCAAAATGTGCTGATGATGGTCCCCCATCTCCTCTGGCTATACGCTGGCCATGATCAAAGTCTGGATCATCTGAATAAATCGCAGCTAGTATACAGAGATTAGCAGATAAGAGATTCAAGGTCACCTCAGTCATATCCTTAGCCATGCAGGGAACATGAGCTAATATTTGTGTGTGTGTGTGTGTGTGTGTGTGTATGTGTGTGTTATTTACAGTGATTTGAGTAGAGACATCTGACAAGCAATCAAGGAGTGCTTCACTATCACAAACCCCAATTTACACCAAAGAATCAGCAGGGACAAGGGTTGTCATATTCTTTCCTGAGGTCAACAGAGTGGAAAACAGCAGTTAGGACTGATAAAGTAAAACACAGATCCAGTTAGGCACAGGGATACAAAACTATGGATGTATTACAAAAACAATAAAGACCAGGAAATAGAAAGCAACACCCCCCTGCTGATGGCAAGTAGACATGGGGACTGCTTGCTCAAATGCACAGGCCAAGTAAGGGTCTCACCAGGCCCACTAAGAAGGGTCATAAAGCTTTTTGTGTATTAGTGCTATTGTATAATTGTGAAAATGCTCTTAGTACCTGAAGGGCTTTTACACGTGGAAAGCTTTTGTATTAACTCTTTTATTTTAAATTCTGAATTATTGACATTATTAAGTTATCAATGAATTTTAAGTAACAAATAATAAACATTCTTGTAAATATTTACACAGTAGCAGATCATGATAAAAATTATAATTTAGCAAAACCAATTTCCTCAACTACTTACTTTCTGTAAACTTCAAGTTGTTTTCTCAAACTCTTCTGATGATTTAATTAAAAGCACAGATCTCTAGAAGTTTTTTTAAAAAATGCTTCAACTATGCTAGAATGAAGATATAAGACACATTGAATATCTCCATGATAAACCAATTATTACATTTACAATAAAGCTTGATGCCATAAAGCAAATGTGTGAATTGAAATGTGATTTTTTGCTTCTGTTCTCATTCTCCTATTTTTATTGCTAACCTTATTTCTGTTTTTATTCTTTTTAAAGAGAGAAGGACAATGAGAAAGAGAGAGACAGAGAGAATCAATTTTTTTTTGAGTTTTTCACCTGGCTTCATTGCTCTGACACTTAGTTGTGTACGTGGGTGCTGGAGCTTGAAACCATGTACTGGCACATGCTGGGCAAGTGCAGTAACCGCCGAGCCACTGCTCCATCCCCTTCTGTTTCTATTCTTATTTTTACCCTATTCTTTGTCCCTTCCCAGAGTTATCTTCCTATGCTTACAGTAAATAGGCACAATGTATAGTACTCTATTTTCATCTTAGGCTTGTGATATTCTTACTGGAGTCAATTGAAAAGCAATGTCCTACTAGGCATGGTGGAACGTGCTTGTAATCCCAGTGACTTGGGAGGCTGAGGCAGAAGGATCACAAGTTCAAGGACAACCTCAGCCATTTGGTGAGTGAGGCCCCTAAGCAAGTTAGCCCCTTTCTCAAAATAAAAATATAAAAAGGGCTGGGAATGTGGCTTAGTGGTTAAGCACCCTTGAACTCAAACCTTGGTTAAAAAAAAAAAAGTAAAGAAAAACAAAGCCAAAAGCCTTCCCAAACTAGTCCAGGTAGAGATCTGGGTTGTTGACTGATTGGTGACATGTACTTGAGAGTGTGGGAAACGTGAAGCTGCTGTTTTTGGATTATTGACAGAGTTAGCATATATTTTTCTTGTTTAAAATCATGAGTTCAAACAGATTCTTCTAATTAAACAGTTTATATTTCTGTGCTGTACTTTATGTATGGGTTTTCATTTTTCACAAAGATTTTCTATCGTACTGAAATTTTATTCATAATTTAATGCACATTGAAACATATCTAGTTCTTATTCCAAAGGTTCATAAATCCAATCATCCTTTTACTCTTCGGCCATTTTCATAAAATCCCAAGTTATATTACAATAGAGGGACCATTCACTGCGCTGGGTTGGGCTTTCCTCGTTTTGGAGGAAGTCTGAGTTGTGTAGTCTCGCTCAGCTGTCTTAATAAGACTCAATTCTGTCCAAGTGTGCAGCACACGTTGTTCTTGCACTTGAAGCAACATTGACTTTCTGCAGACAATCATACTGAAATGGGCAGGTTTCTGCTTATGGGCCTAAAATAAAACCATCGCCTCATTTCCTGGATGTAGCTCAATCAGCATTCCCTGTTTTTGTAAGAACTTTGGAATATGTCCCTAGGAAAGTTACCATGGAAATGAAAAGTGCAAATGGCTAGCTATTGGTTTTTATTGCCTCATGGAACGTCTAACTAGAATGTTTTGAGAATGAGACCAAAGAAGAGTAAGAGCATTTGTCTCTTCATAAAATTGGTGGGGAAAAAATTCTTGTCCCTTTGGGAGCAACTGCAAGGCCTGAAACTCAGAAAGATACTGTGCCAGGCCAAGTGCACAATTCTTGCAACCAGTTGCTGCTAACAATTTCTTACACCAGAAGACCCAGTTTTCTGTCCTGAGAGTTTTAAAATGCCACACTTCCTCTGATTCTGACAATAAGTCCACAGCTTGCCCTAAATGTTTCCATTTTACGTCCGGGAGTTAATGGGAGCATGGTTTGTTACATGCAAAACACATTTGGACTAATAAAAATTGGATAAGACCACCTGGTGGGATTTCTCTTAATCTAGACCTTGGGCTCATTTCTGCCCCATTTATTCAAGGTTGAGGCTGAATTCTTCTTGCCAACTATAACAAGTGCAACCATTTCTGTTTAATTTTTTTGTGATCTTGCACATTTTCTGACTTCAGTCCAAGTGAATACAAATTTAAGCAAATGCAAAACCGTAGTGCTTAAGAAAGCTTCGAATTCATTCAGCTCTGCCATTAGGTGGCAGCAATACAACATGAAAAGCTTTAAGGCACTAAATGGGGTAGAGATGGCGATATGATGATAAGGGATGCATAAACCACTAGATTTACACACTGATGCAATTTTATTTATCCTAATGCAATTTTACTTGTTTTCTCATTGACTCTCACGATACACGTGGAAGATGGGGAAGGGAGTTTTTCCCCACCGTTTTGATGTGGAATTAAATGTACACAAAGTTGTTGAGGGACTTGCCCGATTAGCCTAGTTAGTTACTGTCAGAACCAGTCCTGACAGTCTTGGGATCCAACTCCAGCATTCTATTCACCCACACTTCTTTTCACAAAGCATCTCATCTTCTTATATGAACTTACCAAGGAATTATATTTCACCCACTAGATAAAGGAAAAAGGTAGAGGAAGGCATGCCTAGGGTTAAAACAGAGACTTGCTCTGCTTAAAAAATTGGGAGCAAAATGTTGTCTTAGGTTAACAACATCTGTGAGCTTTCTGAGACAAGATCTCCTGGTTTAGTGAATACCAGACATTTGTAGTTTCAAAGTGTGTTTCTTCCATGTCATTTATGACATGTAGGAGCCCCGGCATGACCCTCCGGCCACCTGAAATAATATTTGGTGGCCTACTGCAGGGGCTAAACGGTGTCAGGAGGGAAGAGCGCTTACATTGGTCAATGGCTTCCCATGAAGAAAGGAAGAAACAACACACAGAAGGGGCAGAGAGACCACCCCGAGAAGACCGTACTCTAGCTGTACTTTGTAGTCAGTGCTCATCAAAAGCACGGCAGCTCTCTGAGCACAGAAAGTCTGTGGGTGGGATGAACTCTGAACCACACTTGGGTATCAGGTGCCTGGGCTTAAGGGAATTGGGAACCGAAAAAAAAATTATCTTTAGTTCTGTTTTCATTCTTTCTTTGCTTAGAAGCAAAACAAGAATTTTTGATCAAATCAAGAATTTTTCCCCCTCGTTTCTTTTGAGTAAATGTCCAGTTCCAGCTCTCTGTCATAGGCTTGTAAAGGTAACTGCAGTGTAGCCAGAAGCAGAGCTTCTTAATGTTTCCTGGGAGATGTAGAGAGTATAGACAAGAGGTAACAAAGCTGTTAAACTACCAAGACTCAGGTATCAGAGTTGGGTTAGGGCATTTGATTGGGCAAAACAGGAATAGTGCAGAGAAAACACAATTTCTCACTAGTGGAAAGATATAAACTCTGTAGATTTTTCACATATTGGTACTTTTTGGGGGATGAAAATTGTAACTCCATACAAAGGCTGCCTTTTGACAGTTGCGTATAATAACTGCATTCTTTGCAGAAGGGTTACAAATTCTGAAGGCTCCTTTGCAAAAGGGAGCACAGGAGATCAGAGAGCAATGGCAAAACCAGAAAGCAGAAATGATTTGCATCAAAACCAGAACAGAGGAATTTTCTTGGATTTGGAAGCAAAGGATTATTTTTTTAACGTGTAGGGAATGAGTTGAGGACTAAATACAGATGCTTATAGTGTGGCTTCATTTGCTGTCTTTGAAAAAAATTATAAAATTCTGTGGCTAAATATTACATAAATAAATACAAATTATTATGAAGTTCATATTGTTTTGTATCACTCAAGCTTTCTGCTTTTTTCTATTAGTGTGAGTCATTGAGCCTGGAGGAGGGAGAGAACTATTTGGTAGTGAAATATATCTGCTAGGCATTTTGCATGTATTATTTCTTTTGCTTAATCTTATCCCATGAATATTGATTGAGACCTACTATATTCCTTGGACCATACCACAGGCTCCAACAAAGCTTCTGATATAAATTCCACAGTCCATGCATTTGTGGATCTAATAGGAAAAATGAACATTGATTAAATCAAAATGCACATATGTATCTAAACAGTGGCAAAGGAAGTTCTGTGGCTTATGCAGCTGGTGAAGGATGGAAGCAGAATGAGGCTGGGCAATGGCAGCAGTATGAATGTCTTGAGCAGCATAGGACACACGGAGAAGTCATGACTTTGACTTCCAGGTAGATGGATGAATGGGTCTGAGCTTAGGGGCAAGTGGACAGAGGCCATAGCTTTTTATTGGCATATACGTGGTTTTTGAAGTCATATAAAGGACAATATCATTTTGGTGCTGAGTAGAGATAAAAGAGTATCCCTTAAGAATGCAAGTTTGTTGAAGTATAGTAAGGGCTGATGACACACACTGGGCATAATGGCAAGGAGGTGAGGGTCTCTTCTGAGGCTGTACTGTCCATAGAGCAAAGTCAGTTGGAGCTTCTCTGGATACTCTTGAGTATCTGGAAGATGCAAAAGTGGAGAAAGTAAGTGTAAACTTAATTTACAAGAGTTTCGATTCTGAGTAGGAGTGGGAGAAGAGAGGTTTCATTTATTCCTCATAAAATGCAGGGAGGATATTACTATTGTTATTCTTGCTGTTTTATCAGTAAGGAAACTGAAAGCTATTGATTCATGATGTATAATATTTTTCATTGCTAGTGAAAGAACCCAACTCAAGACAGCTTGAGCGAAAGGACAGTTTATGGCTTATGCTCATTGATTTCTTTGAACTTTTCATATTACTACTTAAAAAAAAGCTACCCTAAGTGCCTAAGTGGGTGGTTTCACCTTGATGGCCTTGGTCCACTCTCTCCTAGCTGTAGACATTCATCGAGTGGATGGCTAATGGATCTGTCTCCCTGTGTCCTCACACCTGCGCGTGCGTTTTGGACAATGTCTTGGTTTCCTGGTCATTTTCAGCTTTATCTTTTTTTTTTAAAAGAGAGAGAGGGACAGTGAGAGAGAGAGAGAGAGAGAGAATCAATTTTATTTAGTTTTTCATGTGGCCTTTGTTGTTCTGAGACTTTGCTGTGTACGTTGTGCTGGGGTTTGAACTAACGTACTCACACATGCAAGGCAAGCTCCGTAACCGCTAAGCCTCTGCTCCAGCTCCTATTTTTTTTTTTAAAGAGAAGAGAAATCTCTGCCTATAAGAAATCTCTGACTAATCAATAAAAAAATGGAAGGTCTTTTAGACCCGCTACCTAGCTTTCATGTGTCCTTCCCTACCAGACAGGCTCTGTGATGGGGACACTTGTGTGATAGACTTATCAGCATCAAACACCAGCCATGCATTGTACTCATTAGACTTTGTCCTGGTGGGGTCATTGTGTATGGCACTCACAAGGAGAGAGTAAGGACCTCCTTTCTTAGAGGCAGGTTGATGGTCTCCATGTCCTCTACCTTTGAGTGATTTGACCCGGTAACCCTCACCTAATCTTTGCTCCTCTTCTCTGGCGTCTGGTGAAATGTTATTATCTACACTGGAAGTTCTGTGTTGGTGGGGCTTGCCTGCTCTGCAGTGGAAACAGATGAGCAGAGCAGCGATTGCTGTGAACTCCATTGACTCAGAGGTTTCTAAACTTCTAGAAGAATGGCGAGAAGTTAGAGATTTAGAATAGGACGCAATACACATTAGCTTGCATCATGTTCTTCACAGAAGCTATGTCATGAAAGTGCGTCTGTTGTCAGCAGCGACCATGGAGAATGCAGTGTAGAAGGCAGCTTGATTCTGGCCTCCAGGAAGGGTAGAAGCTGAGGAGAGTACCTTAAGGGCCCTGAGCAGTGGAAGATGTGTTTGCTGGGAATTTTCCCCAACTTGGGTAAAGTAAGCTACAGATAGCCAGCAACTCTTAGAATTGCAGGAGAGAAAAAAATTCTGATGTCTGGGTAGGGTGGGCCCAGGGTGGCAAATTAATAGAATAAAGGGGATGAGACTCATTCTGAGCTTAAAGCATCCTGGCTTGGGGTTTAACTCTGTCCAACTGCTGTGCTACAGAGAGACCCAGATATGCATTCCAGACTTTAGGAAGGATGAAGGCAGCTTTGAACAAGCGTCTTGATGGGGGGCTGGAGCAGTGGCTCAGCAGTTATGGTGCTTGCCTGGCATGCGCAAGGATGAGCTCCAGCACCACGCACACAATGAAGTGTCGGTGCAATGAAAACCACATGAAAAACTAAATAAAATTGATTTTCTCTTTCTCTCTCTTGCCCTGTCACTCTTTCTAAAAAAAAAAAAAAAGAGAGATTGAGAGAGAGAGAGAGAAAGAAAGAATCTTGATGGACAGAATTAGACCCAGGTGCTATTTTGGTAATGGGGAAAGGAATTAATAATCTCTTCTTCAGCGCATTTTTGTCATAGCATTGAACTAAACATTTTACTTAAATTGTCTCATTTAATCCTCAGAACTATCCTCTATCCCCAAGCTATAGGGGCCTGACTTCAATGCTTGACATGAAGATAGGAGAAAGAGAGAGCCTTTATAGCTATATGACCTCTGCTCATGTCGCATTGTCCAGAATTCAGTCACATGGTCCCAACTCACCATAGTATATGAAGTGCCATCTTCTTGTGTGCCAACGATGAGGCAATATAGTTGAGGGACTGAGTTTCATTTTTCACTAATGTGCTAAGCCGTATCCATCTGCTAAGCATTAAATTATTCCTATTTTATGAATGGGAAACTGAGGCTGAGAGATGCCAATTATTTTCCTGAGATTAGCTAACATTAAAACCAGAATTTGAACTTATGTGTTTTATTACAAATCATGCTTTTAACTACCTTATGATGGGTATGAGAGAAACGACTATATGCCAGGGGGTTGGCAGCTGGCATGTCTCTAAATCTTGACTGTACACACTCTGACCTCTCCAGAAGCTTCCATGAAATGCATGAGACATGGGAAACAGGACTGAGATTAATGCCAACTCTGTCATATGCAGAGTTTTCCTTTATTGTCATGTTTTATTTCTGAATAGGAAAGAGGGCATGTGATTGGCTCTTCTCTCCCACATCTCCCACCATGCTAGGGCCCGGAGAATATTTGTTGGGTTTTCACAGCTGCAAGTAGAACAGACTAAGTAGAGAAAATAACGAGTTGAACAAGTTTGGGAGACTTTAAAAAAATTTTTTTGCATCCTTTGATTGTATTTAAGTTTTGAAGAGTGCTACAAAATAATGTGGCTGTTGAAACACTTTTTGCCCAGTTTCTTTCTGACCGAGGATTTGAGAAAAGAAAACTATAAATAGCTGACGATAAAAGAAAATTGCTGCTGTGATCTTTGAAGGAAGAAAGGGAAATACAAAAGGACTGCCCTGAGAGGTTTTCAAATAAAAATTATGGTTCCCCTCCCAGGGCCCCAGATTGCTGCTTCTTGGAAGACAGAAAGAGCGAGGATGTGAGATGGATGTTTCTGCTTTCTTGTTTGTTTTCGAAGATGTTTTGACGTAGTTGCTTTTATTCTATAGAACTCAGAGCTCGTTACATCTATTAAACATTTTAAATTAACTGAATTTTCTCAAAAGGTGGGTAATTTACAAATTTCATAAGGCAATCATGCAGTTCCTTCCCTTCTCTGTCTCAATTTGCATCTCTCTTCTTTCTTCTCCCGTCCACACTTGACCTTGGGAACTGACATATCAGGTGGAGGAGATTAAGGTAAGCAACCAAGACACAAAGAAAAATTGGCACCACTTTTTAAACATATAACACCCTTCTGTTTTTTTTTCCTCATCAATAAACCGTTTCTAATTTCCTGCCAAGTGTTTTTTTTGTCATTGATTGAACTTCACATTTTTATTACCCAGAATTAACTACAATGTTTATGAAAATGAAAGGTGTAAAAAAGACAATTTCTCTGCCAGTTGTTTATTTTCCTGTATCTAAAGGGCTTCCTAAAAGCTGAAGAAAGCAGTTCTCCTCTGTTTGAAATGCAGGTCTTATCAACTGGAAGGAAGTGGTTGGGCTACAGATGGGATGTGCAGCCATCATTTTGAATATCACACGGAGCTCTACTTACTGTATGTTATCAGTTTGATATAAACATTGCTTCCAGAGGCTGTCCTCATATACAAAGTCTGGGAAACGGTCTCCATGTTCAGTGAAGACAAACTGCTTTAGGTTTTTATGGATCTGTACTTTTCTTTTGAGTTACATCTGTCTTCTATGCTGAGAACCCTTCCTGCCCCTGTGGATAGAGGAGAACTGATCTCAGAGTTGAAAGAATTAATGGGCTTCTGCAGAATGGTTTCATGATGACAGGTGGGAGTCAGGCAAGGAGAGGAAGCATGCTCTGGGATCAAAATTGTGCTGACATCCTGACATGGAGAAAAGGAGAAAAAAGGAAAATTGAAAATGAGAGAGAAGAAAGTCAGAGGAAACTTGCCCAGAGGCATTTTAGACATAGATCTTGTGATATTAACATTTCCTTTATTTTTTAAAAAGTGAAATAAATTGCTTCCCAGTGACCCTGAAGGTCGTTGGTACCAGCAGCAGCATTGTACTGTCACTAGAGAATGACAGCCAGGAGCAATGAGAACGGCGAGGACGTGGAGTTTGGTAAGATAAGCACAGCTTGGTGGGCTTGGACGTTTGCAGTGAGTTCAGACCCAACCTGAGCCAACCACAGAATTTAGTTTAGCCGTCACCTTTGGATCTAATTAGGTGGAATAAATACCATTTTAGGAGGCAGAAGACAGGGATGTAAACCTAATTCTATTCCTAATTATATAATATGTCATATGACTTTATTTATTTGTGCCCCAGTGCCTTTAGCCATAAAACCAAAGATTTGGGCTAGATGATATGTAATTTGAACTTTTATCTAAATAATAAGGTGATATACTTATGATTAAGTATGTTATTTGTTTTGGTCAAGAAGCCAATCAATTAACACAAATAAATCATGTATTTTCTCTGTGCTAAGCACCATGGAGGGAAATATAAAATTAGCACTAATTTTGTAAGTGTTCTAGAACTTCTGAGAAGCTGTCTTTTTGGGGGGCAGAAATGGTGTGAACATTTTCCACAGAGAAGTGGAGATTTACCTTACAGGGCTAAACAGTGGGTCAATTTCTTTTGGATCTTTCAGGTAGAAATCAGTTTCGAAGCTTAGATAAAAGGATAGCATAAATCTTGCTTGGCTGATCTCTTACCACCACAAAAATCATAATTCAGGGCTTTGCAGACTTAATTATACAGAATGGATCACATGAGACTTTGAAGATGTAAGTCTGAGGATTGTTGGGGGAAAGTGGCAAATATTTTCTACACTGGAGTAATGATAAGTTCACAGACAGCTTCTGACTTACGATGGTTTGACATGATTTTTCTTTTTTTTTTTTTTTAAGAGAGAGGGACAGTGAGAGAGACAGAGAAAGAGAGAAACAACTTTATTTAGTTTTTCACATGGCCTTTGTTGCTCCAACACTCAGTTATGTATGTGGTGCTGGGATTTGAACCAGTGTCCTTCTGCTAGCCAGGCAAGCGCTGAAACTGCTGAGCCACCGCTCCAGCCCTTGACATGATTTTTCAATGTTACAATGATGTGACAGTCTCACATAATCCGCAGAAACTGTATTTTGAGTTTTGATCTTTTCCTGGGCTAGCTATGTTAAGTATGACATTGTTGCTACATTGGAAAGCCACAGTTCCCAGTGAATGATATGATCACCAAGAGAAGCAGCAGTATTTTGCAGCATACAATCATACTCTAATCTGTGATGTTCAGCAGGCTGGGTGTATTACATGCATTTTTGACTTACCATATTTTCGGAACATGACCCTGTTGTAAGCTGAGGATAATTTGTATTCTTAGGCAATCATGTGAGAGTGATTCATATATGTGGCTCCAGGAGTCAATCCATTAGATAGGTATTAAGTTTGGGCCATCTTCTGGAGTTCATTTTTTTCTCTTCTTCTCATTTCTCTGGCCTTTGTTACTGCTAGAGGGCAAGCACTGCACTAGGTGCTGGAGAGATAGAAATGAGAAAAATGATAGATCAGTTGTAGAGGAGATTAGGTCAGTGGAAGAAGAGACAGGAAATCAGAAAAGTCACAGTGCTCCGCTTCCTGCAATAGGGTGAATAGATAAGTGCTGTGAAAGCTTGGAGCTCCAAGGAACTGAGGACCTCAGCAAATTGGAAAGGATGTTTGGGTGCCAAACTTGTGCTAAGCTTTTTGGAGCAGAGCAGAGATGCAGTTGCCCTGAGGCAGGCTTGGTGCCTCCTCATCTAGAATCTGGGGTTCAATCATTGGAGATGTGTCTTTTAAGGACTGAAAGGAAAGCAAACCTGCATGTTATTTGCATAGGAAAAGAGTCCATGCATTTTGTTTGTAAAAGTTCCTGTATTAGTTTTCTGTTTTGTGGTTGCAACAAAATTCCACAAGTTTAGTGGTTAAAAATGGCACACAGGAATCATCAGGTCAGAAGTTCCCAAGTCAAAGTATCAGAAAGGGTGAGCTCCTTCTGGAGGCTGTGAAGGAAATCCATTTCTTGACTTTTCTGGCTTCAAGAGGCTGCCTGCTTTCCTTGCTGTCTCTAAGGCCAGCAGCTTAGCAGCTTCCAATCTCTGCTTCACTCTTCTGCATCTCCCTTTTAAGTGCCCTGGTGATTATCCTGATAACGGAGGAGATGCCACATCTCAATATTCTCTATTTAATCACATCTGCAAAGTGCCTTTTGCCGTGTAAGGAGTATATCATAGATTTTGGGTCTGAGGGGATGGACATCTCAAGGTGGTCATTATTTAACCTACCATGGTCTTCAAGTGTTCTGTTGAAAGTTGGTTCCTCTATGTCCTTTCTCCTTCTCTAGATCTCTCTATGGCACAATCTGATCTGGATCCCTTCACAACTAATGCGGAATGGAATCAGAATAACTCAGTAAAGCTCAATGCATTCTGGATTCAATTGATGGTGGAACAATGAATAAGTAACTTAACCTTTCACAGCCTCAGTTTTGTCATCTGCAGGGTAGAAGTAATAAAGGTGCTTATCCAAAGGGCTATGGTGGGGAGTAAATGAGGGACCATATATCATTTTCTTAGTATAGGAGGATCTTGCACATAGAATATGTGTAATTAAGCTTGGCTACGTTTTGTTGATAATGATAAACAGAAAATTTGGGAAAGGATAAGATAGAGAAGAGGAAGGTATCCAAAAATCTGAGTACTCAGGGCTCAGTTTTGTCTTGGTTTTGGTTTGGAGGTTCTTGGTTTCCATGAAAACCACTTCCCACTGACTAACTCCTTTCCTCACACTCCTAGATTTAGAGGGTCAACTTTCAATTTCTCACCACCCCACCACTGGACTTTGGAAATCTAGGAAAGAAAGGTTCACTTTACGGCCTTTGATATTGTGGGCATGTTAATATTGGAAACTCTTTTGGTGCACCATGCTCCTTCACTTCCTAAATTTCTCTCTGATTTTATGAGGCACATAGTCTTGTTGAATTTATATTTGCACCAATGTGTGCTTATCAAATAACTCGATAACCCTCTATCTCTTTATAAATGTTGCTATTGAAGCTAATAAAATCTTTTTGGTACTTATATACAATGGAATACTACTCGGCCATTAGAGAAGACGATATTATGGCTTTTGCAGCCAAATGGATGGAGATGGAAAGAATTATGCTAAGTGAAGTATCCCAATCTCAGAGACTCAAGGGCTGAATGCTTTCTCTCATCTGTGGAAGCTAGACTACATCGAGAAGCAGTACGTTAGATGGCTAAACTAATAAAACTTCAAATTGTGTGATTCTCAATGCAACAGGGAGATGACTCCCTAGGATACTTGGAGCTGTAGGGAGAATTGACCTCCTTTCTCAATGGCCAGGTCTAGCTCCAGCCTCCACAGATGAGTGAGGACATTCAACCCTTGGTTCTCTGGGATATGCTGATTTCACTCAGCATAATTTCTTCTATAGCTATCCATTTACCTTCAAAGACTGCAATATCATTGTTTCCAAATGCTGAGTAAAACTCCATGGTATATATGTACCACAATGTTTGGATCCATTCATCCAGTGAGGGTCATCTGGGTTGTTTCCATAATTTAGCTATTGTAAATTGAGCTGCTATGAACATTGATTTCATTGTGTCACTGTAATGTGCTGATTCTAAATCCCCTGGAAAAATACCTAGGAGAGGAATAGCAGGATCATATGGTGGGTTCATCTATTAGGTATAGTTTTGCCTATGAATTCAGCCCTAGCAGGAGGTTCCTCTAAACTTTTCTTATTTTTACTTCTTCTATTACTCTAGCTTTTGAGCATACATTTTTTCCCCCTACTTTACTATTGTCAAAGTGGCTCCAGATACATGATGAAATTGGGAGGGATGGGGTATTTAGCACCTGGGCTTAGGAAGGTGGTGGGTGTCTGTTTTTAAAGGATTTTGTAAATTCTGAGTTTTAAAGTAGAGGGCCTGCCTGTACTGCCTTTCTTTTCCTGTTTATTTTCTTCTGCTTTAACAGGAGGCATTTTAAATTCTGCTCAGTTATTAAATATCCAATATCTCAGGATCACACAAGCAGATATAACCTCAATTTTTTTTATTAATGTTCTTTTTCAGAGTCATCTTTCTGCAAATGAAATGTAACAGTAATCTTCAGGCACCCAGTTTGATCAACCCAATAAGGACCTGGAATTGGCACTAGCAATTGCAGCAAATGATTAGGCAGCTCATGAATTTTTAAAATCCAAATAATCTCTCAAGAGGAAGGGCATGGTGCATTTATTGATGGTGCAAGGTACAGCTTTCTTTGGCGTTGTAGGGGTTGTTTTTACAGAATTTGGGTAGGAACTTTTTTACCCCCACACAGTTCAATCTGGAGCATTGAATTTTTCTTTCTTTCCTCCTCCACTCTTTTCATTTAGGGCTATTTCACTCAAGTAGAAAATCATTGACAACTTCATTATATCAGGCCTACAGCAAGACAATAACATTCTGTGGCCTTTGAAATTACATTTTGGATTGTGTAGTCCATGTAGCATTGAATTTTGATGCTTTTTTAAAACATGGACACCTGAAGATGCCTTAAAAATATTAATGACAGTCATGACAGTCCTCCCAGTGGTCCAGAATGATAGCAAACATTGCCATTGATTGATCAGCTATCACCAGGTACTTTGCATATGATTCTCTAACCCTTGTCTAATTCTACAAGATGTAGATTAGGACTCTCATTTTACGTATAGCTACCCAGCTATAGAACTGGGAGTTCTCAACTGCAAAGTTGTTGATGGAGAACTACATTAATGCTCTCTACCTTAAAAAGAGAGAGAGAGAGAGAGAGAGAGAGAGAGAGAAGGACAGTGAGACAGAGAGAGAGAGAGAGAGAAAGACAGAATCAATTTTATTTAGTTTTTCATATGGCTTTCGTTGCTCAGACACTTCATTGTATACATGCTGCTGTGGTTTGAACCCATGTACTCACGCATGCCAGGCAAGCTCCGTACCTGCTAAGTCACTGCTCTGGCCCAACGCTCTCTACTGAAAGATAAAACAAGAGGTTGGGGGTGGGGGTGGATTAACTTCTGGAAGAGGAATTTGAAAACTAGCCATTTAGTTAAAAAAAAAATAACAACATAAATGAACTCCACTTAATTACATCAAAATCTTTCAGATACATTATACTTTTTAAAGTATAATTTGCAACTAAATGGTGGGTCATGACATTTACTTAGTATAACTCAAACAGCTAAATCTGGGTGCAGTGGAGTAATATAAAATGGAAGAGAAAATACCAAAGGATAACACATGGCGTAAGGATGAGTGGCTTCTGAAAACATGTATGCATGTCTGGTTATACGTATTGTGTCAAAAGGGAAATTTATTATTTCTCTGTGTGTTGTGGTGAAAAGAGTATGACAAACCCATAAGGGACTTCCTTCATAGCACCCATGAGTTTTCAGAAAAATTACTTTTTTTTTTAGTACTGTTAGTTGAACCCAGGGCCTTGCACATGCTAGGCAGGTGCTTCACACTGAGCTGCATCCCCAGCCCCTAGCCCCTCTATCACCTCTAAAGATTCAGTAGCCTGAAGCATAGTCTGCATTCATAGGTAGCCTGTAGGTCAGAAAATTTCTTGGCAAGGACTAAATGGTGGTGAGCAATCACCCCTGGGTCCTGCAGACCTTAATAAAAGCATACAAATGGCTCCTAGCTTGACTGGCTAAAACTCTAATTTTTTTTTTAGGAGAAAGAGAACGAAAAAAACAATTTTTTATTTTTTCATCTGTTTTTTGTTTTTTCTCTACTTAGTTGTGTATGTGGTGCTGGGGATCAAACCTAGGTCCTCACACATGCAAAGCAAATGCTTTACCACTGAGCTACCTCTCCAGTCCCAAACCATTTGATTTTGATGATATTTATTTTGGTGATTTGGTTTAATTTTGGACATACTGTGCTTATGTGAGCATGATTATGGAAGGCCTCAAAGAGTTTATTTGAAAAAGCTGTAATAAATAAATAAATAAATAAAAAATAAACAAATATCAAAGTATCTGTAATTAATTAACAAATGTGTATTGAGCACCTATTTTTGCTAACCATTATACTAAATTCTATAATTGGAGAAAAAGATTCCAGGTACCCTGTGATCCCTGTTTTTGATGAACTTATGTGGCTGTGGGCAAGGCAGACACATAAAGAAATGATAACACAAAAATGTGGTGCATACCCATCGCTGTAAATCCAGAAGTTCCCCAAATCCAGTATTGGTGTGAGCATGTGAGTGTGCTGGGGGTTTGGGAAGGGGAGGCAGGTTTAGTCTCAGAAGGCTTCGGAGGTGGTGAGAATCATATTACGTAGTAGTTCTCAAGCCTTAGCAAGCATGGCAATGTCTGCAGGGCTTATTAAAACATACACTGCTAGGCCTTACCTAGAGTTCTATTTATGTAGACCAGAGTTGGGGCTTGAACATGGTATTTTTGAACAAGTTCCCGGGTGATGTGGTGCTCTTGGTACTGGGATGATACTTTGAAGGCCACCTTCAAAGTGATTTTAGTTGAAGACCTTCCTTTTTTATGTGAAATCTTTTATGGAGTGTTCACATGTGGAATGGTAGAAAGTGGGGGTGACTGCAAGGAACACTTTCTATCTCCCTGGTCTCTGCCCTTTCCCATTGGTGACTCCTGAGATGCATTCAAGGATATCTACCTTTATGGAAATCACAAATCTAGAACAAAACCTACTTCCATGGTTCTGTAATTTTTCTTTCTCTTGCCTTTGCCTCATCCTTCTCTTTGAGTTAAATCAAGCTATTTTTTCATCAAGCAAGTCCAGTTATTTTGGAGGATGCCTACTAGATCAGTAGGCAAAAGTTTTGGCAAAGAACATGTGGACTTGAGTTTTGATTTTTGCCTTTTTAATAAATATTTGTTCTTGGACACCCTCTTCTAGATATTTGCTTTTTGATTCTTTATTCAATGAAGTTGTGGTATTCCTATACAACACCTATAGGCGCAAATAATCCTCATGATTTTGGAGCCTCTTGTAACTCTGTTAGTAAATATCAGAGAGGGAAATGCTTTGGGTCCAAAGCAACACAGCTTGAAAACTTTCTTTGAGGGCTACTTGTAAGATAACCTCTATTTGATGCCTACTATCTTGATGAAATGGAAAAATCAATCAATTATTCAGATATTGAGAATGTTAAGAATGGCTTAATAATTGATTGAGGTGCCTGTGGTCCATCCAGATGTTTTGCCTCACAGAGTAAATGTAGTTCCTTTGTTGAAGTGGAAAACTGGTTGTAGTATAATTTTTTTAGTCCATACTAATGATCTGTAACTGTCTCACCAAATAAATTTCCAGGGCCTTCATTTTCAACATGGGTTGAAATAAAAATTCTGTAACAGGGGGAAAAAAGACAAATGTCTTTCTATAATGCAAAGCAAAAACTCATAATAGCTTGCTTTGGGATAATTTCCAAAATTATATTGTTATTCTTACTCTCAGATTATTTATGTTGTCTTGGTGGTTACATTATCATATTTATCAAAAAGGAAGGAATTGCTAAATCCCAGAGTTCTAACCAAGTTTTAATAAATACTCAGAAGCTTGAGTGCCTCACTGAAACTTATCCAAACTTCTTGTCTGGTTTAGAACTTTGACTGCCTCATGTATTAAGGTACTAGGTATTTTTGCTTTCAATCAAGAAATTCACAGATAGATGGAAATTAAAAAATGATTAGTAGACAAAATAAGATCAACATTTTATGAGCTTTCTAGGTCTAAGCTACTTCCACTCAGTTGTTTTTTCCCTCTCAGGATCTCAAGAGATCCTCTTGCTTCAGACTCAAGAGTAGTTGGAACTACAGTTACCAGCCACCTTGCCCACCTTCACAGTTTTGAGAAGCTTATTATTATCATTTTTTTAAAGAGAGAGGGACAGCGAGATAGAGAGAGAGAGAGAGAGAGAGCATCAATTTTATTTAGTTTTTCAAGTGGTCTTCGTTGCTCTGAGACTTCGTTGTATACGTGGGTGCTGGGGTTTGAACTCGCTGGACGCGCACATGCCAGGCAAGCACTGTAACCGCTGGGCCACCAGCCCCTTGAGAAGCTTATTTTATTCAGTTCACTTTACCTATCTTTGATGCCAATAGTAATTCATTTGGATTTAAGTCTGAGTCACGATAATTTTTTAGTTTGTTTATTTATACAGGACACCAAAATATGGGACCACGTGATCACCCACTGCAATTTGATCTGTTTTTCATTTTTCTAAATCCAAATGGTGATTTTGGTAGGAGGAGTGGTATATTTAATGTGGCTTTTATTTATTTATTTATTTTTTGGTACCACAGGTTGAACCCAGGGGTGCTTAATTACTGAGCCATGTCTCCAGCCCACTGTATTTTTTATTTTTTATTTGTTTTAAATTTGAGACAAGGTCTCACTAAATTGCTTAGGTCCTCGCTAAGTTACTGAGGCCGACTTTGAACTTGTGATCCTCCTGCCTCAGACTCCCAAGCCACTGGGATTACAGGGGAGCACCCCTGAGCTCAGCTCTTTAATGTGTTTTGATGTTTACGGAAGTCATTGCTCTTCTTGATTTCTCCAGAAAGGGGGCACTTTTGCCAAAAACGTGTGGGAGAGATCCGTCAGTGGTTCACATACTCTTTTGAAGTTTATGGAGATGTATGAAATCCCAACATATCTGGAAGGCTATCGATCCTTACAGTTAGTCAACATCTGGGAATGTAACCACCCAGGGTTGACAAAACTGGTAATTAAACGTGATGGAAGTTCACTATCTATAGACAAGTGCAGAGTAACTGAGTGTGAATGATGAGGACATGCATGCATCTTGCATGCTGTAATGAGCCATGAGCACTGGGCGCGTGTGAGCTGGAAAGGTGTCAGAACACTGAGGTATGTATGGAGATGTTTTGAAATGTTTTTCCAATTTGCTTTTCTTACAGAGAAATATGTAAACCTACACTATAAATTCAGGCAAAGCAAAACAAAAAATTCAGCCACCCGATGCTTTCTCATTGCTTATCCTTCTTGTTACAACTTGCCTGCTTTCATTTCCTGGCTGCATTTCATTCTCAAGCCATTTTCTTTGGTGTGTGTCAAATACTGAGAGTGCTGCTACTTCTCTTGCGTCTTTGCTCAGATGCATTTTATCATCCTAAGGGCAAATTCAGATTCCCCGTAACATTAGCCAGGATCAACATTTCACTCTGTTTTAAACATAGAAAATTATGCATTTTGTTTAGACAATCATTTAATTTGGCTCTTTAGAAGAGCCCAGGTCAGAACAATAAATATGTTAGCAGCTTTTCTTCTGTAATATTTATACCCTGTTCTTTCCTTCATTGGCTGTATTTTTTCCCTTCTAAGTCTCTTCCCAGGATTTTCATAGAGATCGAGCACCAAGAGACATGCATTTCATCTTTTCTCTTCTTTCTTTCCCTAGAACAAGAAAATCAGTGGTTTGTGGTTAAATGAGAAAGACTTTGTTATTGAAGCAGAATTTGTTCAAGTAGAAGCAGGATCTTTGTTGTCTGTAGTTAGTGACTAAAGCTAGTAAGTTCACAGAAGGTATTCCTTTCACTTTTTATTCAACAAAATCATCATAAAATGCTGCAAAATATTTTAAAATGAAGAAAGTAAAATTACGGAAAATCTTAACTGTGCTTTTGATGAAGAGATTCTATAGGGAGTCTTTGTGGAAAATTTCCATGAAACAAATTCTCATGTTCATTGAAAAATTACAATTAGTGGTTTTATCAGTTGTGTTTTTAAAAATCAGGTCCCCTCCACCCACCAGCTAGCAGAAAAAGAGAACCACATCGAGAATGAGAAATTCCACAAAGCTTTGGAGGTAAGAGCAGGTACCACAAACTAGGTAGTAGTTGGTAATATTCAAACTGGGCATCTGCAGGGTGAGAAAGTAAATATTTTTAACTTCGTGGCCACATCATTTCTGTTGCAACTCTATCATTGTGGCTCATTAGAAGCCACAGAAAATATTAAGCAAACAAATCTGTTTGTGTTCCAAAAAAACTTTATTTACAAAACAGGTGTTAACTTGAGGGTTGTAGTTTACTGACCCCTGATTTAAATACGAATACCAAGCAGTTAGGGAGTATAGAGAGAAAAGATCTTTGATTTACTGTGAAGTATTAGTTAAGACTCCAGGAAAAAAATGTTTAACATCTTAATTAACAGAATCGATAACCTATTTTTTTTTAACCTGAGAGGTAGTTTTTGGAATGAGAGAAATGCATTGAATCATAATTATGATGAATGTAGTTAACCTTAATTCTCTAACCCTTTCTTCTGCTATTTCTTTCTTTTTTTTCTTCCTATTCCAATTTTGTCCTTTAAAAAACTTGTTTACATGTCACATGCATATATATATATATATATATATATATATATATACACATTAGCATGCTTCGGCTGTTTTGATAGTCAACATTTGGTCCAGGCTTGATGTTCATTTAGAAAGAGTAATACTGGGCTCGAGCGGTAGCTCAGCAGTTACGCGTTTGCCTGGCATGCACGAGGGTGCAGGTTCGAACTCCAGCACCACTTACAAGTAAGTGTCCGAGCAACGAAATCCAAATGAAAAACTAAATAAAATTGAAATTGATTCTTTCTCTCTTGCTCTGTCTCTTAAAAAAAAAGAAAAAAGAAGTAATACTTCAGCATTAAAAAACATGGTTTTTTTTTTGGCTAATTGAAGCAATTTGCAGGTCTAGCAGCAATCAAGAGAAATAGATACACATGTCAGCACTCCTTCCTTTTGCCTCTTCTATGACTGAAGAGTTTTCAATCAATTATGTGATATAACATTTTCTAATTGATGGGTTATTGTGTATGTAAGTCTATCATAATAGATGAGCTCCCAACAAGATAAAAACATCTTGTGGAACTCTGTCTGCCAAAGACTTCTGCCAACCCATCTGATCAATATTATGGAATGTGCAGGATTTTGTACACAGAAAAGTGGCTTGAAAAGCAGCACCTTCACTCAGCACATTTGCCCTCTCTCTCCCTTGCTTGGAGTCACATCTGCAGATTCATGGTTTGACATTTTTAAAAAATTCTTTCTTGTTAGCTTAGTTGAGCCTGTAGGAGCCCGTCTGGCCTCCTGACCTTACACACTAAACCAACCAAATTCAGATCAGGCTCTTTTCTTAAGCAGGAAGGAAGAAATAAGCAGAGAAGGGCATAGGAACATTGTACTGAACTCTGGTAGCCTTGAAGAAGAGTTGCACTAAATTGACCCCTTGTACCTTGAACCCAATGAACTCATTGCATTTATAGTCATATGTATGGTGGAAAGGGCAGTATTGAA
Source organism: Aplodontia rufa (assembly GCA_004027875.1). NCBI lineage: Eukaryota > Metazoa > Chordata > Mammalia > Rodentia > Aplodontiidae > Aplodontia > Aplodontia rufa. The sequence goes on from PVKS010003986.1 coordinate 81,651, forward strand.
CTGGACTTGTTTCAGGCCATACCCCTAAGTTACTTATAATCTCTCTAGCAAAGCTTTTACAGAGCAAGAAAAATGGATTGGGAAGTTTTTGAAGACATATTTCAGTTTTATGTTTCAAAAATCCCAGATAACATCATTTGAAAATCCCTTTCAACTCTAAACTTAGTAGAATGCACTTAATTTCCTGAGATTTAGCATTATATTAGTGATTTTCTAACAAATCACCTTTCAAATTGTATGGCTTAAAACAATAGTGGCATATATTTTGCCTAAAAATCTGCACTTTGGGCAGGAATTTGTGAGGACAGTCTTGTCTACTCTAGTTGGCTTAACTGAGACAGCTTAGAGTCCGGGGCCTGGAATTATCTGAAGGCTCGTTCATTCACGTACGTAATGTTTGATTTTTTTTTTAATCTGGAACCTCTGCTGGGGCTGATGACAAGAACACTAAATGTGGTAGTAACATGTATCTTACACACATGACAGTACCATGTTTCCTTACCTGGTGGCTGGGTTCCAAGGGCAAGCATCTAAATACAACCAAGAGGAAGCTGCGTTGCTCTTTGTGAGCTAGTTCTGGAAGTCATGTGGAGTCCGCCAGCCCATGTAGTATTTGTAGAAAGTCATGGATATCTGAAGGATCCAGAGGAAAAGACACAGATTTGTCCTCTTGATAAGAGTGGTAATGTGCTGGAAGAGAAAGTGGTACTGAAATTATTGTGGCCATTTAAAAAAAATACAACCTGCCACATTCAGGATAAAATAAGTGCTTATGTTTGAATAGTACTAATACCACTGCTTAAGAACCCAGCTTTCTTATAATAATCAAAAGAGAAAACTAATAGAATGACTCTATATCCTGAAGTTACTTCTTAATGTCCACTGTGCCTTACCTCATTTAATCTTCATTTTTTAAAGATGAAGAAACTGAAGCAGGAGGAGTTCACATAAGCCCTCACAGCAGCTGAATGACAAGAGGAGCCACTCCTAAGGCTCTCCTTCCCATGTCTTATCTCTTGCAGAAACAGGGTCACATTCAGATGAGATTTTAGGTGGGATTTAACAAGGAGGAGGGTTGCCAAACATTTCCACGCCCTGAGTAACTCCATATCTAAAATTAGTCTTTGCACTAGAGTTGACTGATAACATCCATTCTCTTTTGCTGAACTGGAGAAGGAAAAGCAGGTTGAAGACCGGCTTATGTCCTTCTATAAGGATTGGGGAGAATGGAGAAGTGCAGAACTGATGGAAATAGTGGACTATAATGTGAGTACAAGATTATATCTGAGAGAGTTCACCAAATGTTAATGTCAAATAAGCAGCTACCAGTTAGATACAAGGACGCAGAAGAGTGAACCAAGGCTGGCGTGTGGTCTAGACCAAAAAAGACTTGAGGACTGTTGCCTATGATGGGCTTCTGCGTAAATGGAGCAGGCCAGGGAAGGACATAGGGCAGGCAGGAGTGTCTTCACTTGTTCCCGGACCAGGTTCTTCTACTGAAATTCATGTGTCATGCCTGTGCTCAGGATTGACAGGAATTCTAAGAAGAGGCTCTCTGGCTACACAGGGTAACCTAACTGGTGATTATTTACCCTATTAATTCAGGAAAAGCAAGAAACAAACAAGCAAACAAAGAAAATACAAAATCTCCCACCACTAACAAAATGAAAGCTGGTTGACTTGATCCAATAACTTTTTAAATGTATTTGCCATTGAATTGACTCAACCAACAATGCTAAGTCATTGTGTGAACAGTCTTATGGAAATAATCCTCCTGTTCCCTTCACTTTCCCCCTCTAGATTATCTGTAGAGAATCTAAGGCCTATAGAAAATTTATTATATATTTTGGTGTATATTATTATACACCAAAATAAAATTGTAACAATTTGGATACTAGTTGACAAAAGGTTTTGCCTTTCTGTTTGCATCAACACAGTCCTCCCAAGGACAATTTATGAATCTTGGGATTTCATTTTTATTTTTATATTTAAATATGCTTGCAGCAATCTCAATTGCTTCCTAGCTCAACATCTGGAAGCACATTTGGCTTCATTGTCGGGAAGTCAATTAGCAACCCTGATCATGAACAAGGGGCTGACCTTGCATGGGGCAGCAGTGACTGCACCTTCAGCTGACAGATCAGTCTTACTTGACTATGGGGAGGAAATTGACAGACCTCTCTTTTGTGGCATTAAGGCCCATCTCTCAGAACACCCTGGTATACTCACTAAAAACTGGACTTTTGCCCTAGGACATGGAGCAAAGGATGACACTAATTGGAAGTTGGCATCCTGGAAAACATTGCTGGAATCATTTATTGCAGGAAGATAACCCTTATTTTGAGCCAGCACTGAACTGTGGGCTCCATGGACTTGCCTGTGTCTGCTCACACCTGTTCCAACACAGATGCCAAGAAATGTGGGGTCAGGAGGAAATTAGACACACAGAGCTTTTGGGAAGCCACAGGGCCCTTTGAAAGTCCTTTGGAATTGTAATAGATTGGAGAAGAAGGGAATGTCCTATGTAGATGCATTTGGCTGGGTCATAAGTATTGAGTATCCTATGTTAAGCACCAATCTGAACAAAATGAATATTGAAGAAAAAGAAAGATTTATGGGGCTAGAAATGATACCATCAAAAGGATAGATGATCTAAATAATCAGTACATTATATATTGTAGTTTTGTCTTTTACAGTTAGTTGTGTTATTCAAAGATGGAGATAGAAATGTACATATTTATTTGCTTTCAGGTAAATAAATATACTTATGCACACTAATATCTTCTGCTATTTCATGGATCTGCCAGATTGTAAGTCAAATCATGTCCCAGGAAATATAAATTATGCACACAAATAAAACCTAAGACACCATAATTAGCATAAGTGGGTGTTAATCCTAACTGTTAAATACCAGTAATATAAAGTGATTACACTTTGTGATCACATTTCTCTTACTTTATCTCCCTACTTCTCATAAATGACTCCAAAAATTAATTCTATAAGATAGCATGAAATGCAGAAGTGAGGAATAGACAGAAATGACTTGTGTGGACAGCAGAGATGCTCAGTGTCTAAGCTGTATTCATTTTTTACTGTTATTCAGATAGTTCAACAAACGTCTATTGGGCACCAACTTGGCATCAGATACCATGTGCTAAGCATCAGGGGTGCGAAATATCTAGGTTCCTATGGTCTGTTTCTCAGATTATACCATCAATGTTTTAGCCAAGGGTTTTGCCTCTGATTTCACCACTTCACTGTTCCACCTTCTCTCAATTTGTTTTTTTTTTTTTTTTTAGCATTACCGTTTGAGATATTGTTCTACAATGCAAATTCTGTTGCATTACCTTGGTGAACACTGACTCTAGTGGTTATCAGTTTCTCTCTGGATTTGTTTCTAGTTTCTTGGCAGGATACCTGAGATTTCCATGAGCTGGCTATTGCTTGCATTCTAGCTTCCTATTCAGAAAACCTCAGCATTACTCTGACTTGATGCCACAGTCAATTAGAACCATTTGTTTTTCCTGAAAGCATCATGTGCTTTCTTATCTCTTAGGTCTTTGCAAGAAGAGCTCTCCTAACCTGGGTTACCTTTTGTCTCTCTTTAAGTTGTGAACACCACTCATCTTTTCTGCCTTAAAGTGTCACTTTCTTCCTCTAGGAAGCCTTCCATCACTCCTCCTGTATTCCTGCAGCCCATATTGGTATAATGAAGTAAACATCTCTTGCTACACAAACCTATTTTCCCTCCTCTTTGTTTTATCAGTATTTGTGCATGTCATCAATATTATACTATAGCTTTGTGCATATTCTTATGTTATCACTCACTATAGCTAGGAATAGCTTCTCATCCATCATCATTCAATCTTTAAAACAATTCTTAGATGCACACAGTGTCACTATTATGGTATGTTCAACTACATTTCAATTAATTGTCCTAGGGTTTTTAGGAATGGCAGAACTAAGATTTAAAACCTGACCTATAGGGCATCAGTGCCTGTTTATTGTCTCTTATTATAATGTATTATAAGTTCATTCTTCTCTCTTTCTCTTAATCCAATTTTAAACTTTTGCAGGAAAGGAATAAAGTATTAATTATAGCTATGCCTTTAGAGTACTGTGATTTTCATGCATTTTGAGAGCATGCAGGATGAATCTTTGGGAGGACTTTGCTTCTGACCTTAAGTTGTTTATAGAACTGAAGGGCAAACACCTGAAAGGACAAAACCAAAAAATTTGAGATAAATTTGAAATGGTGTCTTGCAGTGTTGTCCAGGCTGGCCTTGGACTCCTGCCTGAGAACCCTGAGTAGTGGGGACTACAGGAAGGCACCACTGATACACTGTAATCGATGCATTATTACTGATAGTCATGGGAGTGAAGAGGAGTGGTGCATAGTCAGATTTCAAGTACCTGGTTTCCTAGAAGAAGTGACACTCAATTTAAATATGAATGCACTATCTTACTAGATGGATTTCTACTAAATTGGTATGTAAGGGCAATTCAGGATGTATATTTGTCATGGCAAAAGATTTAGAATGAATTTCCATTGTATTTTTGAAAATATGGCACATGACTGATGGGGTGTGGAAACATGGGTCATGTTTTTGTAAAAATGAGGTTAACATACATCAAATTATTGTTAAAAATGATAACATCTTAGAGTCAAGGACCTGATTTTCTCATTTTGGTTTTGGGATGTTTTTCAAATTAGGCACGCAAATTGGTGCATGGATGTATTTGAGTAATATTAACCAGAGAAAAAACCCCATTAGATTTAAAAAAATTCCAAGAACATAAAATCACTATCAGACCTAAGTTTCACTAAATTCAGTTTTTTAAAACAGATATATATATATATATGTATATATATATATATATATATATATAGAGAGAGAGAGAGAGAGAGAGAGAGAGAAAGAATCAATTATATTTAGTTTTTCATGTGGCTTTCGTTGCTCTGACACTTCGTTGTGTATGTGCTGCTGGGGTTCCAAATCGTGTCCTGTGCATGCCAGGCATGCGCTGCAACTGCTGAGCCACCACTCCCACCCCTAAACTCATAATTTTTTTTTAAAAAATCAGTTTAGGAGCCTCATCTCTTGTCCTCATTCTTATCTTTACAAAGAGGAGGTAAGGTTGCAAACCAGAAGAAAGTTTACAATTCTAGTAATCTCTGATGCTCAGTTGTATCAGTGATTTATTCAAAGAACTTAGTGAACTATTGTTTCAACAGGTACAAATAATCATATTCTGAATTGGAAAAATGATAGGTCGGGCACTTATAATATGTCCAGTTTCTATTGGTTACTAGCATGGATGTGAAATTGAGAGCTGCTGTCCTTGGTACTGATGGAGATTTTTAGAGAGGGAGAGGGAGAAAAAGAGGAAGAGGAAGAGATAAGAGAGAGATGGGGAGAATTTGAACATCATCCTAGATGATGCTACAAAAATTCTCCTCTCTCACTCATGTAATCAGTAGGCGTTGATTTTACTCTTCTAAGCCCAGATGGATAACTTATAAAATTGTTCTGAGATTATTCGTTACTCAAATGCATATCTTTTTAATAGTGACTGAATTTTTAGAAAGGGTTCAAATTGATTTCTCCCATAATTTTGCATTTTCCATATAGGTTTCTTATCACTGCCACAATATCATTTGTAGGTGTATCATGTCAGGGAATTTATTCCTTATGATTCCAAAAAAATTTAAATACCCATCTCACATTATTCCTTCTTTCCTTAAACATGGAGCATATCAATTCAGCCTCTTTGAATTTAAAAGTAAATCAAGCTGCTATTAACCTATTTATGTAAGTGGAAATTTTCTTCCACACTTCCTTTCCTCCCTGCAAGGTGTCTGCTCCTCTTTTTGGTTTTTAATAAGAACCACAGTTTTTTAGCTGTTAACATTCTTTGTTGGTCAGCATGGAAGAATACTATGAGTCATTGTCCTTCCTGCTTCTTTACTTTAAAAAAGGCATTATGAAGCTTTTTTCTTATCAGTTTATTTTGTTAATATTTCATTCATTGCAAGTCAGTAAATGTCACAACAGACACTATCTTTCTGGGAAGTGTATTTTCTTCCCCTTTAACCTTCCTTATGCAACTCATAACATTTTTTGTTTCCAATTCCTTTCCAGTTAATTTAGGATTTGTCTCTCTGTCTTTATTCCACTTGTGAGGAAAAAATAGTCTAATCCAGAGTATTTGGTATAGAGATTGCTGGTAATATCTCCAGAGTAAAACGGGTGAAAGCTGGATGCTTTCATGTGGAGTTAAGGAGAATAAAGAACCAGTGAACCTCCAAACTCACTAAACATGCATCATAAATGCATTCAGTTTCTTTAAAAATATACACTTATTTTCTTATCTTTCTCTTATTCAATCTACTGTCAATGAAGAACAAAATTTTTTCTTTTTGGTTTTGACCATATTGTTTGCTGTAATGTTTTCAATTGAGGTTGAAAATAACTTTTGTGAACTGGCCCCTTACAAATGATGTATAACATTTCATTATGTCTTTGAGGTCAAAGCAATTGGCATATAACTTTTAGAAAATACTTATTTCTATCATGGGGCTACTGTGTATTAATTTCTTATGCTTGGTGGATTTCATTAAATATTTCACTTCCATTTATTTATTTTCAAAACTAAATGTCTTCACTTCCTTTACTTCAAATAAATAATCACCTCAGTAGGTTTTTATTTATACTACACTTTTTAATATCCCTTCATTGATTCATTCACTCACATAAGAATTATTCATGGCAAGTATTCATAGGGTACCTAGTATATAACCAGGCATCTTAGTGAGTCCAGGAACAGAGATATTTTCTATTTTAAGTACTCACATTTTAGTGGGGCATACCAGTTGAGCAGACAGAATTATAAGGCACTGTTAACTGAATTATGATACAGATACAAAGTGCGATGGGAACATGGGAGAGGTTACCAAGTCATCCATTGGAGTTCGGAGCTGGAGACTTCTCTTTAGTCAGTTCACCTGTATGGTAGGTAATAGGAAGAAACTGACATCTGTGATATGACGTTAAGAATCGTTCTCACTGGAGTAACAGCAGAGCAGTGACTACTGGCTTTTACCGTGACACATCTAATATAGTTGTGTGTGCTTTAGAATCAGACATCTGGAAACAAATTCTGGCTTAGACGCTTCTGGGTGGTATTTCCTCTGAGATTAGTGTTCTCATCTACAAAATAGGGATGATGATACCTGCTGCATGTAACATGGCTTGGATAAGAAAATGATGCTCGTATATTTTATTTCAGTTCTCCATGAAATTTAGATGAAAGAATGGTAGCAGCAGGTCTGAACTCTGATAATCACACTTGGTAAACCAAGCCCCTACTTAAAACTATTTATATGCCTAATCTTTTTGCTCTCTACCACACCACCCTAATAGGTACATATTACCATTTCTATTATCCTTGGTTTGGAAGAATGAAAATGAAGTTTATAGAAGATTTAAGTGATTTGTCCAAGGATATGGTTAGTAATGAATAGAGCAAGAACTTGACCTTAGGTCTACATTGGCACAGGCCTTTTTCTGATTCTGCCCTGTTTTATTTGGATTGTTGAGGTAGTAAGTACTTTTCCTGCAGGTTTTGACTCCCAGACAGAAGACAAGGGTAGCCATGAGGACATGTACCATGGATATTTTGTGAAGCTGAATTCTCAGCATATTACACCAGATCCAGGACCCAGAGGCACTTAAATTTTAAAGGTGGAGGCCATTTTCAGTAAACAGGTGGAGACTGCAGACATTCAGGTCAAGGATTTTATTTAAAGTAAGTGATGCTGAAATTGTCACTATGACTTCCATTTAATAATCACTATTGCAAACTTAGGCCACTACATTTCCTTGTTAGATCAGCTGGAAAATTTAGCTTGTAGTCAAAAAGCCATTTGCTCAGGAAAGAGGGGAGAAGAGATTTGGGGACATTTCCAGTGATTCCCTTACAGTGCTCAATGAACATTTATTGAATGAATAAATGAAGAAAATCAAAGCCTCTACGTAAATGTGGGCCCCAGTGAGACTAAGACAAAGATGTTAGCTTTATCCTAGGGCTTAGAGATACATGTCAGTACGCCAATGTGTCTTTCCAGCTAATTCTTGCCAAAATACATCTTTAGTCACAGCTACCTATTATAAGCATCTCTTTGCTATAGTGTTTTCCTTTAATCTATGACTGTCAACTTTTCTCCTGAGTGTCAGAATGGGATCGAAGCCACAGAGGAGTTCATGTGAGTTCCATGGATTATACTGCCCTCTTAAGGAAGATAAAGTGACAGGTTATATGGTACTTATCTATATCACCTGTCAGGGTCTCTTCATCCTGAGACAGGGCAGAGTCTCCACTGGTTATTTGTGATTCTCTTTCAGAACTGCCTTGGCAGTAGAAGAGAGTGTTTCTGATATTGGCAAAATGTGTTCATTCTCCTAAAAGAAAGTGCTGAAAGTTTTCTACCTCTGGACTTTTAGACTGTTAGATCAATATCCTAGCTGGAGACTCAATCCTAGCAACTTCCTTTTTTTTATGCAATGTAACACTTTCTTTGTTTCATTAGAAATATTTTTTCACAGTCACTGTAGGGGCATGTATTGTATGATGCCCAACTGGTGGCAGATCATTCCCCCCACACAGAGCGTGACCACTCTTCACTGCTGCCTGAGGATATGGCAGATCCTTATTAATTTCACAGAGTCAACAGTCAGAATTACAATAGACTTTGTGAATGTATAAGAGGCAAAGCTACAGATCAGGGAAAGTAATCAGCGAGGCCTTATTCTTCAAAACTTATCAAGGTGGAACCTTTCTCTCTCACTGGTGAGACTGAAAAAGTAAAGAATTACTTCTGAAACCTTGTGTCCCTTTAAGCGCTTTCATTCCTAAGAGCTTAAAAGGACTCTATAGACCTACATCTCATTTATTTTCTCAACATCCCTGTGGAGTCAGAAACTGGTTTTTCTTTCACTGTCCATGCTACTCAGAGAAAAGGCAATGCCCTGAGAACACAAGTGACTTGTATTCAAGGTCAAAAAGTGAGTTAAGTTGCAAAGCCAGTGCTTGAATTCAGGTGTTCTGATTCCTCACCCAGTGGCCGCTTTAAGATGATAGTACTTAGGCAAGAAATAGATCTGTGATAACTCAAAATATGTAACACAGAAACACAATGTCATAATGTCATGGTTCTTAAATATACCTTAGTACCCAATTTTGATGACCCAACAATATTTAATGCTGTGAGTAGTCCTCATTCCTAAATCATAGGCACAGGGATCAGTGTTCTGTATTTAGTTTCCAATGATGCCTTGAATCAGAGTACCTAAATAGCACTAATGAGTTCACATATTTCAGGGAGAATGGGGAACACTGACCATAGTGTATAAAGATACTCATTAAATTGTTGTATATTAGGATGGTTGTTAGAACAAATTTAAAAACATGGTGAACAAAATCTAAGTTCATAGACATGTAAGCTTAAAACAGGGTCTCTGTAGTCCCTATGGTATCTCTGCAAATCAGAAGTGTTTTTCTTCCAGGTAGAGAAGCCTTTAGCCTGTGTGCTCAAGTTGGTTAGCAAAATCCTGAATGAGTTTTAGCTTCATTTATCCAGTCCCACAGATAGATGCTCTTTGTGCTCATGTGGGGGTAGAACAATGGTAGACTAATACGTACAGTGAGTTTAACTAAGCTTCTTAAAGAGAAAGGTGGTATTACTTTAGAAATTCTGTGCAATGACTATCAGGTTTTAGATTCCAACTGTCTGTTCTCAAATCCCAGTCCAACCACTTACTATACATGACCCTGAGCAAGTTCTCAGTCTTTCAGTGCATTAAACTGCTCCATCTGCTAAGAAGGAATAATAATTGAATATCCTTATTGTATGTGTTGAGGGTTAAGTGAATTACTATTTAGAGGTCTCATAATGCCTGGCACAGAGAAAACACTCAATATGAATAAACTGTTGTTATTAGCCTATTTTAAGATGAAGAATCTGAGGCTTAGGGAGATTTGAGATCAAGACCACCCAGTCATTAAGCTGGAAAGTACCATTATTGAAACCAGATTCTTTGTTTGAAGAAACCAAGGCTTAAACAAGGGAAATTACAATTAAAGGAGAAATGCAGTTAAATTTTTTTCAAAGTGGACTAACATCTTAAAAATCCATTTGCCAACACTGTGGACTCAGGGCTCTGATGAGACTTACTTTTAACTACTGTACTTTGCTGATATCACCAGAGCTTTGGATGCTAGGCAGAGAAGGGATTTTTTAAAATTGTTGTTCCTCTTCCTAACAATCCTGACTTAATTTCTTTGTCCCAGGAAGCCTAAGAAATGTCCAAAATAATGAATAAGTGCTCTTATCATAAAGTATACAGGGAAGTGTAGCTAGTAAGGGATGTGACATAAAAAAACACTAAGTGGGGACATGGACACTGACAATTCCAAGGTAATCTCAGCCTACTAAATTCATTCCACTTGTTCCTATTAGACAGCAAGACTAGGACCTAAGTTTTTGATGCATTCAGGGATACTTGTCTTTGGGTGTGTTCTTGCCTTCTATAGCAAATGCTGCATACTGGGAACAATCCAGATATTCTTCCCATCTTTGAAATATATGTATATATGTATATAGCTCAGCAGATATCATGGGCTATGCTGGACACTGGAGGTGATTACTGGGTATTAATATCTACACACTGAATGCATGAGCCAATGAATGAATTAATGAATTTTGCTCACTTGTTCTTGTGTACAGACCTAGCAGTATGTGATTCCATGTTACAGGCTATGGGAAAATAATGATTTGAATAGATATTTACTTTTATATAAGCAGTTTTATTTTTGAAATATGGCTGGAAGTCAACACCTTTGTGGTCAAAATGGAAATACTTCAGAACTTGATATCTTTCAAATTTGTAGGTCCTGGAAAGTACTGTCTATGACTTAATTGAAATTCTCCAGTTTCAATTGTCATAACTAAATGTTATTCTGAGAAGGAGCTCTGATGTCCCCATGGTAACAGGATTCCACTAATGGTATGATATCACAAAACTGTCCCTGTTCAAGGACACCTGGGAATTTCAGGTATAGGTGGAAATAGTGCTAAAAGCAAATTATGCATACATATTCTGTGTAATTATGTGCACACGTATATACATATATATATGCTTAATTTAGCCATACATTTCATTTAGTCCCATTTATCATTAGGCTTTTTAATGACTCAAATTTCAAGCTCAACGTGCTTAAAGAAGAGCTCATCTAAATTTTGGAATAAATGTCTACCATCAGTATCGTGGGAAAGAAAAAAATCCAACCCTTTACTTATGTGCTTATTATTACTCTTAACTCATGATGAGAGTGTTGATTTGTAATACGACCTCTGAAATAGATAGGTTGTCTCCAGGCAACATTACTCAACCCTATGCACCTGTCTGGACACTCAAGGCCTAGGTCAGTATTATCAGTATGCCTGAAGGGAGATATTTTATTTGCTTTTTAAAATTAGAAATCCATGTTATACATAGAAGCCAAGTTTATCCTGACAAAGTCATACATGCATGGAAATCAATTTCTATTTCGTGATCCCCTGCTTTTCCCTACTGTCCTTCCCTTCCATCTAGACTTCCTTTTGCTTGTCCATTGATTTGCATTTGATTGGTTCTTTATGTTGTCTTATCCTTTTGCTATCGTTTGAATGTGAAGTATTCCCCAAAATCTCACATGTGATAATGTAGTAAGGCTCAGGTGAAATGATTGGGTTATGAGAGCCTGAACTCAATCAGTGTCTTAATCCCGTGATAGGGATTTACTGGAAACTGAAGGCAGGTAGGGTATGGCTGGAAAAAGTGGATCACTGGGGTATATATTTTGTATGGCATGGAGTTTCTCCCTCTGCTTCCTGGAGCCATGCCTCGACCTGTTTCCCTCTGCTACACTCTTCCACTGTGATAGTCATCCTCACCTTGATCCCCAAGGAAAGGAGCCATCTGCCTATGAACTAAGACCTCTGAAACTGTGAGCCCTCAAATAAACTATTCTCCCTAAAATTATTCTTGTCTGTTTTTTGGGTCATAGCAGCAAAAAAGTTGACTGAAACAGAAGTTGGTCCAAGAAGCGGAGTCGTTGCTGTGACTAACCTGACCATGTGGTTCAGAAGCTTTTGGAATTTTTGGAATATGAGAGGAATTTTGAAAAGTTTAACAATGCAAGCCGGGAAAGCTTTAGATTGTTGAGTGGAGTATAAATGGAGATTCTGGTGGGAGCGCAGAAGACCAGAATGCTGATAGACTGTGGACAGTAAAATCAGGACTCATGAGGTTTCAGAGGAAGACTCTATAGGAAACTGGACTAGAGGCCAGTTATGTTCTGGCTAAGAAGCTGTTTTTATTTGCTCACATCCTGAGACTTTCTGTGAGGCTGATTTTAAAGGCAATAGACTTCTTAATCTGGTGGAAGAAATTTCTAGGCAACCTAGTATTCAGGGGTGGCATGGGTATTGCTGGCAGCTGTTAGCCAAGTTTATTGTGACAATCAGGAGTAGAAAGCAGAGCAAAAAGATTTGAAAAACTTGGAATTGAAAGATGGAAGTAGGGGCTGGAACGGTGGCTCAGCTGGTGCTTGCCTGGCATGCGTGAGTATGCCAAGTTGAAAGAGAGAAAGAGAGAATCAATTTTTTAGTTAATTTTTCATGTGAATTTCATTGCTCTGAAACTTTGCTGTGAATGTGGTGCTGGGGTTCAAACTTGTGTACTCGTGCATGCCAGAATAGTGCCATAAGCCCTGAGCCACCGCTCCAGCCCCATCCCTCTCTCTTTAAAAAAAGAAAGAAAGAAAGATGAGAGTAAAAGTGGGGTAAGGAAGTTGCTGTTGTTAAAGACATCACTGCCACCAAAGAAATTCTAAAGACTTTGCCCAGGTTTTAGTCAACTTTTTCTTTGCTGTGACCCAAGAACCTCACAAGAACAGTTCTAGGAGGTACAGTTTATTAGGGGATCACGGTTTCAGAGGTCTTAGGCCACAGGAGGCTGGCTCCATTTCTCAGGGCTTGAGGTGAAGCTAATATCATGACACAAGAGTGTGGCAGAGGGAAGCAGCTCACATGATGATTAGGAGTAGAGAGGAAAGCTCCATGCCAGATCCAAAATATATACCCCAAAGGCACACCCCCAGTGACCCACTTTCTCCAGCCACATCCTACCTGCCTATTAGGGATTAACTCACTGATTGGGTTAAGGCTCTTCTAACTCAATCACTCCACTTCAGCCTTATTGCATTGTCATATGTGAGATTTTGGGGGACACCTCACATTCAAATAATAACATCCTGCCCATGGCTCCCCAAAGCTCATGACCAGAGAAAGAAAAATACATTTAGTTCATTTTCAAGAGTCATAGTCTCAACTCTTCCAAGAGTGCCCAAAAGTTCAAGTCCAAAATCTCCACTGAGATTCAAGCAAACCCTTTGTGAGCTCCTGTAAAACTCAAAACCATCCAATATATAAAGGTACAGATCAAGACCAAACATTTCCATTCATAAAAACTGTGGTCCCTGGAGGCTTGGTTAATGCTCAAGAAGGCAGCAGACCTTGGAGGCAACCGCATGGTGCTGGTTTTTTAGGATTGAAGGATGCCACAGTTAGAGGGTCATGGAAGCTTACACTGAGCCTTCAAAGCAAGGCCTGAGTGGCCAGGCAAAGTGTCCCAGGGTCAACGACCTTGCAGGCAGGTCATCATGCATCCCTGAGAGGATGATGTATGGAGATGTGAGGAGGAAGATGAAGCTACAGTGGAGACCCCAAGATTAAGAAATACTAGTACCATGGAATGTCTGCTGCAGGAAATGAGAAGAGAGAAGCCAAGAGGCAGAGCTCCACAAGCCTTTTGTAGAGAACATCAGATGCTGGACAAGGAACAACAGGACTCATGTGCTTAACTGGATTTCTGTCTTGCTTTGGTGCCATCTCTTCTTTCTGTACCCCTATTTTTCTGAATGGAAGTGTTTTGTCTGTGCCTTTATATATTGGGCATATATAACTAGATTTGATTTTTAACAGGATCTCTCATTAAGCATTTGCCTTGAACCTCAGTGGAGATTTTGGACTTGAACTTTTGGGCAATCTTGGAACTGTTAAGACTAAGGGGACTCTTGAAAATGGACTAAATATATTTTCCATTGTGAAATTGTCATGAGTTTTTTTGGGCCAGGAGCAGTATTTTATGAAAGTGAGGTGCTCCCTAAGATTCCACATGTGACACTGCAGTAAGGCTGAGGTAGAATGATTGGTTTAGATGATTGAGTTAAGAACCTTAATTCAATCAGTGAGCTAATCCTCTGATAGGGATTAACTGGCAACTGAAGGCAAGTAGGGTGTGGCTGGAGGAAGTGGGCCACTGGGGGCATGTCTTTGGGGTATATATTTTGTATCTGTCATGGAGGTCCTGTCTGCACCCTGGAGCCATGCCTTGATCTTCCCTCACCACCCTCTTCCACCATGATGATCAACCTTACCTCAAGCCCCAAGGAATGGAGCTGGCCTTCTATGGACTAAGACCTCTGAAATCATGGGCCCCCAAATAAACTTTTCCTCTTAAAATTGTTCTTGTCATGTTCTTGGGGTACAGCAATGAAAATGTTGACTAAAACACCTGAAAGGGAGTATTGTACAGATCCCTTCCCTTAATAGTAGCTGTGGCCAAGTAACCTTAGGTGATTTTTAAGTCTTTTTTTCTGGATAAATAATCTAGTCAAAATAGTCAAACTGTTAATTTTTTTGGTAGATGTACCTAATTCTTTGCACAGTATCCCAAAAAGAAAAGAAGCAGGAGGGTAAGTGGCTTTTAGAGTAGTCTTGATTCTCTTATCCTTAGCCCCCATCATAAGGCCTTTGCCTAGTTATGGATTCTCTTCCTGTCAGAGACGGTGCTGTTAATGGCTCCAGCTTCATGTTATACAATGCAGGAAAGATGTTCGGTTGACTGGATTAGCTCTGAAAATGCAGAAAAATGTGACAAGGTGAAAGGCTAGCTGTGAAGTTGCTTAACTTATACATAATACAGACTTGACAGGACTTGTAAGAAGAAAACGCAAACAATTTGCATAGCTTGTGTTGCAAAATCAAGTGTGTTCTAGTGTTTATGCTGGCTAGAGAGGTGTTTGGAGCTGGACTATATGCCAAGGTGACTTTTCACTCCATGGTGCTTTTAAAAGTTCTTGCTGTACTTTCTGCATTCACTTCCATCCCCCTACATTTCCTTGGAATTATTAAAGATATGAGCTGAATGCTTTTGCCTTTGTTTATGACATTGAGCTGAACTTAATTCTTTTAAATGAAAGTTTAATGCTGTTTTTCTAAATACACCCATGTATAGTCTCTTCATTGACTTTCATATTTTGGTTATGAGAAAAAAATCTGTTACATTTTCTACATTTCAAATGACTACAGAGCAGTGGTCTCCATAAGGATTTTCCTGAGGGCTAGGTGAACAAAAAATCTCAGGATCAAAAATCACTTTTTTCTATGTCTCTTACATCCCATGCAATTATAAGAAAATTGCTTCCCTCCTCCAATGGAAGAACATTCAAATAGGAAGCTAATGCTGGAAGGAAATTTTGAAAACTTATTATTTAATACCTCCATTTTCTAGAATGAAAAGATTAAGCCAAAAGAAGAAAGGAGGCTGCGCTATTAATTTGTGGCAGAAATCCCAGCTACTATTTTAGTACTAATGTGTGTATATGTGGATACACAAACATATAATATACACATGTGTTTGCTTACCATATGTGAAATGTAACCACATATTACCATTATACAAACTATACATTTTTACCTATATGTATAGAAACAATTTGATTTCTTGTTTTATCCAATCCCTTACTTCTCCAGACATGGTCTGAAGACCATCACCATAATCATCACAAGGAGCTTATTAGAGATGCAGAATCCCACACCAAATAAGCTGAATTAGAACCGGCATGCAAATAGCACCCTTGGGTAATTTGTATGCACTAAATTTGAGAAGCACTGTTCTAACAATTTATTGTTTTCCGTGTTAATGAAGAATAGTTATTCAGAGTCCAAATGTAATCCAAAACATTCATTATATGTATGTTGATTTCTTTCCTCACTTTTCTTTTCTTCATTCAACTTACAGGCACTTTCAGTCGTTCTAAAACAAAATGATCTAGAAATTTGTTATTTCTGTTCTACTCTTGTCTTTTAACAGAGGGTGCCTTCAGGTCACATTTTGCCTACCTCTTTTCAAACAATACTTTCTCATATGTATGACAAGTTTTTTTTTT